>CABHPP010143605.1:0-18437 GCA_902168425.1 Peromyscus attwateri
AGGGTGTGGCCTGTTCTACTTTTTTTTTCAATTATTTCTAGTGCAGGGACTCTAGATGACTGACTACTTCCACATAATGAGACACAACAGATATTATTAAAAATTAAGAAAAATCTTGGTGCATTTCTATAATTAATTATCATCTTGAAATGTTAATTTCTTGCTGCTGACTAATGATTGAAAAGGCAAATTCCTTTTTCATCTGAAGAAATGACTTTATTAGCTACAGTTTTATCATTCTATCTCAAACACTCCAGGAGAATTCAGTTTTGTACACGGAGAAATGAAAATCCCTAGAAATCCATGCCTCTTCTGAGTTTCTTTTCTCAAAGTAAAAATAATACATATATCATTTTAAGGATGGTTCCCTGAAAGGCAACACTTCATGGATTTGCTTTCCAGAAATAAAAATATCCATAACAAACTTTTCTTCTAATATTTCACTTCTGATGGTTTCAATGCTGTAGAGGAAGGGCTTCAGTAGAATCCACGGCTATTTCCTGTTAGTCATGAGTGATTGGCCACATTGCAAATGTTGGAAGTTTGACTATCACATGACAATGTGTCTCCCATAGATGAAGATACTTGAATGAATAAGCAGTATTTTCTGCAGCTCCTTTTACCTTAATTTTAAGAAACTGGCAAGGAGTGGCATAAAACTAATGAAGTACAGTGTGTTATATGTCTTTGTTTACTCAAGTATCTGTCAACTGATGCTTCATGGTCCTGTATCTTATTAACTATGATTAATACTGGGAGACATAGGATAATACAGACAGCTTTACATGACAGTGGTTTCATTTGGGGAGATACCAACCTAGAGATGGACCACTTGGGTCATGTAATAATCTTGTTTCAGTGTCATAATTGCCCTCTGTTGTATTTTCAGTCCTGGCTACATGAACTGACACTTCCTAAGATAGTGTATTGAGGCTTTACTTTTTTCTTAGCTTTGTCAAAGCCTTGCATTGCTTATTAAGTACATATTTGACATCTTAGTACATGTCCAGTACCAATACTTCATGATTTTGATTCATTTTCCAGATTATAACTGCTGTTAATTATGTTTTTATATGTCTGATATTCCTTATTATGTCATTTTTGGGGTGGGGAGTCAATTCAGGGCCTGTGACTACTTTGTGATCTATGTAATTCGTAACTATTGTGCTATTGAATTGCATAAGTTCTATACATGTTATTCAGCTTGAAGAGGGAGATAGAGTTTTTAACATTATGGATGAAGATAAAGGTTGATATGATAATAAAATAAACCAGATTCAGAAATCTTGCCACCTACATTATAAGTGAGATGCTTTTTAAAAACTCAGAATCATAGGAACAAAGCAGAAAGAACAAGTGCTAGTTAACCAATAGAGTAATTACTGGGTAGGACTGGAATAAGATCTTCTGAGATTGCTCAGCTGGCAAGGCACTTGCTGTGCTGACCTCAGGACCTAAGTTCAGTCCTTGAGCCCACGTAAAGGTGGAAGGAAGGGCTGATTCTACAGTTATTCGAATTTCACTTGAGTTCACAGACATAACACACAAAAATAATAATAAAATAAATTATTTTTAAAAAATAGAGCATGGGGAAATGGAAATCAGAGGACAGAACAGTTACAGTCATGAGAGTAGAGTAAGTTCAGCAGATTTCATGAGGACCATAGAGGGAGCATGTTTAATGAATAAACCCTTTTGCCATCCCCATCAAGAACAAAGGATATAATGAAAGCCAAGTCTCACCCTTAACATATTGCCCAGTCCCACCTTTCTGACATTGGCCATCCCATCACACTTTTATACATGTCTTCTTCCAAATATTACATTTTCACCCTATTTGGGTATCTGCAAAGCAGTTGAACTATATATGTGTACATATGGACTATTCCATGGTAAGTATATAATGCCTTACAAACCCTTCCTGGAAATTATTGATAAATTCATTCCATAAATGAAATCAGTATATGTGAAGTGAAAACCCATATGTGCATTTTTAGGTATGTTTAATTAGATCTTGGAGTAGAGCTCCTAGGTCAGTGCCAATGTGCATTTAAAAATTTGATTTCACTGCCAAATTTCCTTCCACCCAGATAAAACCAATAAGATTTCATTTGTCAGTGTATTGGAGTATGTATATTCCCAGTGTGCACAACACAGTGTTATCCAGCTTCCCCCCTTTGCCAAAAGAGTACACAAAAAAGTGCCACGTATTATTCTATTGAGTGTTAATAATGTAAACATCTTTCTCTATGTTTGAGGCTAATGTCTGTGTCCATTCTCCAGTTTAACTCCGTGAATGTTAGATCTTTTCCCCACTCATTTTACTTGATAATAGAAACAAGGAATCAGTTGAAATGGTTTGAGTCCCCACCAAATTTACTAAGAAACAAAATGCGTGTCTGTGATAAAACCAATATATATGCATAAATAGCACTGCTTCCTCTGTCTCAACAGAGTGAACTAAAGATTTAGTAGAGTTATGGCCAACAGGAGAGTGTTCAGCCTGGGCAGGTAGAAGATGGCTACACCTTCCTCTGTGCTCAGTCAAGCCTCCAATGGGCTCTCATTCCAGCAGCATAGAATTTCCTTCACTGGAAAATCTTCCTCTGGTCCGCCTTTTCCTCCGCTTTCATCATCTCAGTCTGATCAAATAGACTTCTGTGGTGGTATTGTGTTCCCGGAAATATTGTGCACCCTAATAAACTTATCTGGGATCAGAGATAGAACAGCCACAATATTAAACATAGAGGAAAGGCAGTGGTAGCACATGCCTTTAATCCTAGCATTCCAGAGGCAGAAATCCATGTGTTCAAGGATACAACCAAGCATGGTGACTCATGCCTTTAATCCCAGGAAGTGAGCCTTTAATCCCAGGGAGTGATGGCAGAAAGCAGAAAGGTATATAATGCATGAAAACCAGGAACTACAAGCTTTTGACTGGTTAAGCTTTCAGGCTTTGGAGCAGCACAGTTCACCTGAGATTCATTCTGGATGAGGACTCAGAGGCATCCAGTCTGAGGAAACAGGATCAGCTGAGGAACTGGCAAGGTGAGGTAGCTGTGGCTTGTTCTGCTTCTCTGATCTTCCAGCATTCACCCCAATAACTGGCCTCAGGTTTGATTTTATTAATAAGAACTTTTAAGATTCCTGCTACAGACTTCTGTTTGTGTTTTTCTGCTTGTCAAACTTTAGTGATTCCTTCTGCTTAGGACAGCATTCGACTATCTGTGGGGTGCTGTTTAAGAGCCCCACATGAATCTTTTAGGAACCCCTCTCTTAGCTAACCATGGCTGCAATGAAACACCATGACCAAAAGCAACTTGTTGAAGAAAGGGGATATTTCAATTACCCTTTCAGGTAATTGAGGAAAGCCAAGACAGGGCTCAAACAGGGCAGGAACCAGCAGCCGGGAGCCATGGAGGGGTGCTGTTTACTGGTTGCTCATCTTCGTTTACTCAATCTACTTTCTTTCTTTTCTCTTTCTCTTGTATTTTTTTTTGGGGGGGGGGCGGTGGTGAGACAGGGTTTCTCTGTGTAGTTTTGGTGCGTGTCCTGGATCTTGCTCTGTAGCCTGGCTCTGCCTCTTGAGTGCTGGGATTAAAGGCATGCGCCATTACACCATGACTAGGAATTGAACCCCCAGCATGGCAGTTCACAACTGTCTGTAACTCCAGTTCCAGGGCATCCGAAACCCTCAACATAAAATAAAAATAAAATAAATTCTTTAAAGGCATGTGCCACCGCCACCCAGCTCAGCCTACTTTCTTAAAGAACCTAGGACAACCAGCCCAGGTATGGCACCACCCACAAAGGGCTGGGCCCTCCCACATCAATCCCTAATTCTGAAAATGACCTGCAGGCTTACCTACAGCCCGCTTTTATGGAGACATTTTCTCATTTGAGGTTCCCTCTTCTCAAATAACTCCAACTTGTATCAAGTTGACATAAAACTCTTCAGCACATGACCTCAGGCTGCATGGAGCCATAAACATTTTGTGTTTTCAAACGAACTACATGAGCACCAAGCCTTTCTTTATATTTTACAATTTTTCACATTGGTTGACAATATTTGTTCTCCTCAACCTGATACTCCCAATGTCTCAGTAAATAAATAAAGTGTAAATGTAGATGTGTTTCACAGTAGATATGTTTGCAGGTTGCTGTAGATGCTGATGACATAGAGAGCAGAAAAGTAACATGATTGAGGTTTAAAGTTTAGAAATGCTAATATGAGGAAAACTGTTCAAATACCTAAACAATCTACATGTCAGAAGAGAACAATTAAAGATGCCTGGTGATACTTTTAAAAAAAATTGCTTTTCCACCAAGAGTTTTGGTCAGTTTTACAAACTATTTTTCGTAATGTTTGTACTGACTTTTTTACCCAACACATGCTGCATAACATAATGCTCAAAATCCAGGAACATTAAGAACCACTGAATGTCCTCAGTGTTTTTGATCTTAGACAATCTGACTGGCGTAAGGTGGTATCTCAGAGTTGTTTTGATTTGCATTTCCCTAATGATTAGGGATGTTGAGCAATTCCTTAAATGTCTTTCAGCCATTTGTGTTTCCTCTGCTGAGAATTCTCTGTTTAGTTCTATGGCCCATTTCTTAATTGGACTGTTGGGAATTTTGATGTTTAATTTCTTGAGTTCCCTATATATTCTGGATATCAGTCCTCTGTCAGATGTGGGGTTGGTGAAAATCTTTTCCCATTCTGTGGGCTGTCGCTTTGCCTTGTTGACCGTATCCTTTGCTCTACAAAAGCTTTTCAGTTTCAAGAGGTCCCATTGATTGATTGTTTGTCTCAGTGTCTGAGCTACTGGTGTTATACCTAGGAAGCGATCTCCTATGCCAATGCGTTCAAGACTACTTCCTACTTTCTCTTCTAGCAGATTCAGAGTAGCTGGATTTATGTTGAGGTCTTTGATCCACTTGGACTTAAGTTTTGTGCATGGTGATAAATATGGATCTATTTGCAGCCTTCTGCACGTTGATATCCAGTTATGCCAGCACCATTTGTTGAAGATGCTTTCTTTTTTCCATTGTACGCTTTTGGCTTCTTTGTCAAAAATTATATGTTCATAGGTGTGCGGATTAATGTCAGGGTCTTCAATTCGATTCCATTGGTCCACAAGTCGGTTTTTATGCCAGTACCAGGTTGTTTTTATTACTGTAGCTCTATAGTAGAGCTTGAAGTCAGGGATCGTGATGCCGCCAGAGGTTGTTTTATTGTACAGGATTCTTTTGGCTATCCTGGGTTTTTTGTTTTTCCATATGAAGTTGAGTATTATTCTTTCCAGGTCTGTGAAGAATTGTGTTGGTATTTTGATGGGGATTGCGTTGAATGTATAGATAGCTTTTGGTAAAATTGCCATTTTTACTATGTTAGTCCTGCCTATCCATGAGCACGGGAGATCTTTCCATTTTCTGACATCTTCTTCAATTTCTTTTTTCAGGGACTTGAAGTTCTTGTCATATAGGTCCTTCACTTGCTTGGTTAATGTTATCCCAAGGTATTTTATGTCATTTGTGGCTATTGTAAAGGGTGATGTCTCTCTGATTTCCTTCTCAGCCTGTTTGTCAGTTGTATATAGGAGGGCTACTGATTTTTTTGAGTTGATCTTGTATCCTGCTATGTTGCTGAAGGTGTTTATAAGCTGTATCAGTTCCTTGGTTGAATCTTTGGGGTCACTCAAGTATACTATCATGTCATCTGCAAATAGGGAAAGCTTGACTTCTTCCTTTCCCATTTGTATCCCCTTAATCTCCTTATGCTGTCTTATTGCTCTGGCTAGAACTTCAAGTACTATATTGAATAAGTATGGGGAGAGTGGACAGCCTTGCCTCGTTCCTGATTTTAGTGGAATTGCTTTGAGTTTCTCTCCATTTAGTTTGATGTTGGCTGTTGGCTTGCTGTAAATTGCCTTTATTATGTTGAGGTATGTTCCCTGTATTCCTGATCGCTCCAAGACCTTTATCATGAAGGGGTGTTGGATTTTGTCAAATGCCTTTTCTGCATCTAGTGAGATGATCATGTGGTTTTTTTCTTTCAGTTTGTTTATATGGTGTATTACATTGACGGACTTTCGTATGTTGAACCATCCTTGCATCCCTGGGATGAAGCCTACTTGATCATGGTGGATAATTGTTTTGATGTGTTCTTGGATTCTGTTTGCCAGTATTTTATTGAGTATTTTTGCATCAATGTTCATGAGGGAGATCGGTCTGTAGTTCTCTTTCTTTGTTGTATCCTTGTTTGGTTTAGGAATCAGGGTAATTGTGGCCTCATAGAAGGAGTTTGGTAATGTTCTGTCTGTTTCTACTGTGTGGAACAATTTAGAGAGTATTGGTATTAAGTCTTCTTTGAAGATCTGGTAGAATTCTGCGCTGAAACCATCTGGCCCTGGGCTTTTTTTGGTTGGGAGACTTTTAATGACTGTTTCTATTTCCTTAGGAGTTATTGGACTATTTAAATAGTTTATCTGGTCTTGATTTAACTTAGGTATGTGGTACCTATCCAGAAAATTATCCATTTCTTTTAGATTTTCCAGTTTTGTGGAATAGAGGTTTTTGAAGTATGACCTGATGATTCTCTGGATTTCCTCAATGTCTGTTGTTATGTCCCCCTTTTCGTTTCTGATTTTGTTAATCTGGATGTTCTCTCTCTGTCTTTTGGTTAGTTTGGATAAGGGCTTGTCTATCTTGTTGATTCTCTCAAAGAACCAACTCTTTGTTTCATTGATTTTTTGTATTGTTCTCTTTGTTTCTATTTTATTGATTTCAGCTCTCAATTTGATGATTTCCTGGCGTCTATTCTTCTTGGGAGACTTTGCTTCTTCTTGTTCTAGAGCTTTCAGGTGTGCTGTTAAGTCCCTAGTGTGAGATTTCTCCAACTTCTTTATGTGCGCATTTAGTGCTATGAATTTCCCTCTTAGCACTGCTTTCATAGTGTCCCATAGGTTTGGGTATGTGGTGTCTTCATTTTCGTTGACCTCTAGGAATTCTTTAATTTCTTTCTTTATTTCTTCCCTAACCCATTGGTGATTCAGTTGAGCATTATTCAGTTTCCATGAGATTGTAGGTTTTCTGTAATTTTTGTTGTTGTTGAAATCTAACTTTAGACCTTGGTGGTCTGATAGAACACAGGAGGTTATTCCAATTGTTTTGTATCTATTGAGAATTGCTTTGTGGCCAAGTATGTGGTCAATTTTGGAGAAGGTTCCATGGGGTGCTGAGAAGAAGGTATATTCTTTTTTGTTAGGATGGAATGTTCTGTAGATCAAAAACACTGAGGACACCTTGTGCTGGAGAGGATGTGGAGCTAGGGGAACTCTCCTCCACTGCTGGTGGGAATGCAAGCTGGTACAGCCACTGTGGAAATCAATATGGCGCTATCTTAGAAAATTGGGAATCAATCTCCCCCAAGATCCAGCTATACCACTCTTGGGCATATACCCAAGGAATGCTCAATCATACCACAAGGGCACTTGCTCAGCTATGTTCATATCAGCATTATTTGTAATAGCCAGAACCTGGAAACAACCTAGATGCCCTTCAACCGAAGAATGGATAAACAAACTGTGGTACATATATACAATGGAATACTACTCAGCAGAGAAAAACAATGACATCATGAGGTTTGCAGGCAAATGGAGGGATCTAGAAAAAATCCTCCTGAGTGAGGTAACCCAGACTCAGAAAGACAAACATGGTATGTACCCACTCATAGGAGAATACTAGCTGTGGAACAAGGATGACTGGACAGCTACTCGCAACACCAGGGAGGCTACCTGGATAATAGGACCCCAAGAAAGACACGGGGATCGCCCAATGACAGAGAAATGGAGGAGATCTACATGAACAATCTGGACATAATGAGGGGCGAGGGGCGAGAGAAAGAGAACTTGGGGAAGCAGGAGATCCCAAATGGATCAAGAATAGAGAGGGAACATAAGGAATGTTCATGATAAATGAAGACCACATGAGAATAGGAAGAAGCAAAGTGCTGGAGAGGCCCACAGAAATCCACAAAGATGCCCCCACAATAAACTGCTGGCAATAGTCGAGAAATAGCCCGATTTGACCTACCCTGGTGATAAGATGGCCAAACACCCTAATTGTCGTGCTAGAAACCCCATCCAGTAACAGAGGGAACTAGATGCAGATATCCATGGTCAGGCCCTGGGTGGAGCTCCGGGAGTCCAATAGGCAAGAAGGAGGAGGGTTTATGTGATCAAGAGTTGTTGGGACCAGGGATGGATGGAATACAGGGACAAATGGCCAAACGAATAGAAACACATGAACTGTGAACCAATGGCTGAGGGGCCCCCAACTGGATCAGGCCCTTTGAATGGATGAGACAGTTGATTGGCTTGATCTGTTTAAGAGGCATACAGGCATTTGAACCGGGCCCTGTGCTCAGTACATGAATTGACTGTTTGAAACCTGGGTCTTAGTAGAGACCCTAGGCTCAGCCTGGGAGGAGGGAACTAGACCTGCCTGGGCTGACTCCACCAGGTCGATCTCAATCCCCGGGGGAGTCTATGCCCTTGAGGAGATGGAAATGGGGGGTGGGCCGGGGGGGAGGGGGGCGGGCCAGGGGGAGGGGGGCGGGACGGGAGGAGGGAGAAAGGGGGAATTTATGGCTGATATGTAAAGTTGAATTATATTGTAAAATAAAATAAAATAAATTCAAAAAAAAAAAAAAAAAAAACAAAAAAAAAAAAAAAAAAAAAAAAAAAGAACCACTGAATGTGAAACAACAACTCTGGTCATGGTATGACTGGGATGGATTTTCAGCAAGTACTGTTGTACGTGTTTTATGTTGGTACTTGTCTTTGACCTAAAAATATCAATAAGATGAGTAAATTCTGTGATTTGTCTTTTTTTACTTGTGAAACTGAAGGAATATGTATTCTTGAAAACTGTACTAACACATTTTTTAAATACTTGAGACATCTAAATTTTAATAAAAATTGATGTTCTATATTTATTTTTTTTTTGGTTTTTCGAGACAGGGTTTCTCTGTGTAGCTTTGCGCCTTTCCTGGAGCTCACTTGCTAGCCCAGGCTGGCCTCGAACTCACAGAGATCTACCTGCCTCTGCCTCCCAAGTGCTGGGATTAAAGGCGTGCACCACCAATGCCCGGCTGATGTTCTATATTTTTGAATGCTACTAAACATCATATTTAATCTATCAGCTAAGAAAATTACTAGTAACACAGGAGTAAACTGAATAGATGTGTCCTGTTTCTTTACAAATTAATTTTAGACATCCATACTCTCAAAGAGTTTGGTTTGAAAGATTTTGAAATCAAGTATGAGTGCAGTGTTCTTAAAAGTGCTTCCCTGCCTCTATTCTGACAAAATATGATCCAGCAACTCAATGTCTCAAGTTCATGAAAAGATAATAGTCATGAACAATAAAGAGGTTAAGAAGAAAAAGGAGAGAGAAAAAAAGCGGGGGAGGGGAGAGAGAGAGAGGGAGTGAGAGGGAGGTACGTCAGGGAAACTGGTTCTAATAACCTGGGAGGAGAACCGAAGTCCCCTGTTTCAGTTCATTGATTGTCTTCATGCCTGGGAGCCTGCTCTTAAGCCCTTTCTTAGTCTTCTGCATTTCTCTTCTCTGCCTTAAGGAACTATGCTCTCAGCCTGTCCCTCTGAATAAAAGCTCTGTGTTATCAACAGGGAGTACCATTGAACCGGAGAGAGTCAGCGCTCTACATTCTTATTTTTCTATCACTGTAGAAACTTAGAAGGCCAGGCACTCATTGCATTCTTCTTCCTCAATAAAAACACTAACTGCTAAAACACTAAATTCTGTTTTTCATCACATTCTTTTTGCCTCAGTGAAAACACTAACAGCAAAAGTAAAATCAAAGACCATGGCTTTCCTTGGAGATCAAGGGATAATAGAAAGTTTGAAGATGTCAGGCACAAAATCATAAGCCGTGATTATACATTTCAAGTGTCACATATTAAAATTGCCTCCTCACTGTCATTTACAGATAGTGGTGGATGCAGAAGCCCCAAAGAAATCGATTGTTGCTTTTGCTTCTTTGGTCTTTGGGTTGAGAAGCAAATCTCCTAATGTGACCTACAATACCCATGTAAAAAGAATGCTTTTCCATGTCTCAAAATGTCTACAAAGAAGTTTCAGAGCAATGTGTAGGAAGCAGGAAAAGATCTCAGTTGTAAGTTGCTTGCTGCAAGACCACGAGAAGCTGAGTTCAGTGCCCAGTACCCATGTAAGCCAGAGCATCATAGGTACAATCAAAGTCCTAGGGAGATGAAGAGAGGAGTGTTCCTGAAGCTCACTGGCCAATCAGATTAGACAAATTGGCAAGCTCCCCTTACAGTGAGACACTGTCTCTCAAAAAATAAGGTGTACTGCTATTGAGGAAGACACAAATATTGACTTCTGAGCTCCATGTGCCTACATTGTGCATACTTACAATCCTTATATGTGCATACATACACACATACATGAGTACAAGTGCCATGATATGAAAGAATATTCAGCTTCACAAGGTATCAAAGAAACAGATTTTTTAAATTAAAATGGATTTTATACATTCATTTAATTTTTCTCCACTGTTTTAGGTGGTGGGTTATTGAGGGGTAGCTTATTGGGTGGCAGCCAATTATGCTCTGCTTAGCTTCAGTCTCACAAGGCTGTGACAATCAGATAAAAACTACCACATAAGTAATTTCTCAATAGGACAGAGATGGGATGAGAATTGGGAAACTTCACACTATTTTATCAAGTTGCCACTTACAAGGAACAAGGTGTTGGAGAAAATGGCCAAGGTGCTACAGTAGGAAACAAATTCTGCCAGTAAACAAGCTCAATGATGGAGCTAAAGCCATGCTTCTCCTGTCTTCACAGCTGCTTCCAAAGCCCAGGAAACCTCCTTAAGACCCACAGTGTTAGCCACAAGGAAAAACTACTGTAGCAAAGGTTCATAAAAAAATATATAAAAATTTATATTATAAATATATAACAAGCTAGTCAGGTTCGAAGTGAAATTTAATCATATCAAAATTATCTCAGAGAAATAGTGTACATTATAAGTAGAACTTTTGTGTGGGCCTTTCTTGGGGAAAGACACAGTGCTGTAATTTTATTATCTATTTAATAAACATGTATTCTAAAACAGTGTTTATTAATTGCTTACCAACTTACTTATTGGATGAGGAAAACAGAATAATTTTCTTACTTCCCTAGCAAAGTTCTCAAACTAAGAAAGGTTTAATGTGCTCATAACATCTCTTGCTACTTATTCAATACAACATATTAATTTTTCATAGGATGGATATATACTCAAAAGTCAAACCTCACTCCCAATGCAATAAAGTACTGTAACTTGTCCATCCTCAGACACTAAATGCTGTCAAACAGAACTAGAATTTATCACTTTAACATAATCTCAAACATGATAGATTATGTCCATCTTTTATCACAAAAATAATTTCATAAATGGTTGAATTGAAAGTTACTTAGTGTTAAATATATTAATAATGTCCACAGTAAATACTTTGTATTAAATAATACATGTCAATATTTGCCCATCTAATATTTTTATTTCTCTATTGAAAGTGAGACATATGAACACAGAGAGAAATTTTGTAATTCAAAACATGGTAGCCATTATTGATTTTTAAATGATTAACCAAAATAAGAATGTAAATATATATTGAACTATTTTAGTATACACAAAACCGAAAGGTATGCTGTCAAAACTAACAGCTAATATTTATTTATTGGAAGTAGCTATTTCATAGAATTTTATAACACTGCCTTCTGCTCATGCATCTTCTATTAATAAAATAAGTTTGTCATACATTTATTAAAATTGAGAAATGTAAATCATGATATTGATCTTATAATTTGATCTGGCAGAAAAAGTGAACAACACACATATGCTTGCACAATGATTCTTGTGAAATACGGCATTCAATTACAATGACAAATGTATACAGTATTTGGGCATAGTAGAGATAAATAATTTTACATTCTTTACATCGCTCCAAAGACCAGAAGTACAAAGCCACACCGATTTACAACAATTAATACAGGAAATGCTACTCAATTTATCCAGCTCTGAGTCATAAAAACTGTTAGTCTTCAAGTATCTGAGACTTTACCCTAACAATCAAACCTTAGGTTTAAAACATCATAATGACAGCAGCTATGGATGGATGGAGTCTTGTTAAACAGCACTTATGTGTATACACAGGTACACCTTTTTTTAAATCTGTAATATAGCTGTTGCAAATATTTTCCTACAAATATTCACATTTTTAAAAGCTGTGCAAAATTATTTGGCCTCCTGGAAGTGGAAAACTTAAGATATATTTTCACATTGTGTCAAGTTTTGTTGAATGTGTTTAACATATTTTCAAACTGCAGTGAGGTAATTTTTATGAGAAATAGCAGAATAGTTCATATGAATTGAAAATAAAGCAAAATGAGTTGATCCATGGACATATATAACTCTAAGATTAATTTAATTTCTGGTGGGTTACTTACATCAGTTTGGGATTTCTTACCTTTTATTAGGATTTTGTCCAGAAGGCTTCATGGTCAGTGCACAAACGTGTATTAATATGATAATAAATCAAGCTGTGGTGTCAGGTTTACAGACAGTATTGAAGGTCATCCCAAACACTGAATTACTGGGATGGCTTTGGAAGTCTTCCTAAATAGACTTTGTACCACTAGATAACATAAGGCAGAGGAAGGGTACCAAAGGGAGGAGATGAATTGTGCTGACATCCTATGGCATGGAACCAAACATTTAAAACAAAGTAACAGGCATGTTTGCCAACTCTAAAGAAAAACAATGATCGCAACAAAGACTCACTCATGTGTTCCTATTTAATCTCAACTTTTAATACTCCATATATCATAATAAAATTCTTAGTTGCTGAAAGAGGTAGCTCTGCAGTTAAGAATCATACCACTCCAATGCTGGAATGCCCGTTAATCCAGCTCCAGTTCTGATGTCTGCTTCTGGACTCTGCAAGCACAGGCATTCAAGCACACATATCTTCACACAGACATATATGTATAAACAAAATATATCTTTAAAGAGAATATTCAAAAGTCTTACTGAGGATTTTCAGTGAAAAAATTCACAATTTCACACTAATATCATTAACTAGATTACTAAGTAAGAAATAGATGCAAATTGACTCTTTAGGGTGGGTACTATGTGTGTGCTATTGTTTTCTTAAAAAGTTATAATGTCCGTGTGAAGCCCAGGTTTTCAACTTTCAGGTAACACCTGCCCTGCATCTTCAGTTTGGTGAAACAGTTTCTAAAAGCCAGCCCCTATAATACTCTGCATCTGTGAGGCAACACATTCAAGCATACAACAATAAATGAAATGAGGATTTAGTTTCATTCTAAGCCATGTCTTCAAGAAAGACGTTCTGTGTTCTGAAAACTAGATGTGGCTAATACATTGTTTAAAATGTGTTCATTGAAAGGTTGTGGGTAAAATATTAAACAATACCCTTATGAAAAATCCGCCTAATTTTGTCAAGATGACTGGCAATTTTGAATGTTTGTTGCAGCTTCTGCTGCTGCCATTCCAACCAATGCCTCTCACCTGTAAAATATTGCAAACATGTAATAGTGAGGGCATTGTTAGTGGAAATCAGTAGAACATGTTGGTTAACAACTTTAAAGTTGAAGGCAAATCACTGCCCGAATCCTAGAGATTCCATATGAGTGTTTCATATTTCCTACACTTCATATCTCTCATAATACGAATTTCTCTTAAAGTGAAGTTTATGTATGAAGTCGACTGGATGTGATCATATGTCTTAGTGGTGGCAACTGACTTAACTGCATTCACAAATCCGCCCAACCTAAATAAAGAAATAAAAGAGGAGAGCCAATTTCCAAATATCAGATTTTAATAGAAATCTTCTATTACCCATTGAAATGTGGCTGAATTGAATCGACCTCATTTGCTAGCTGGCAGGCATGGACACCCTGCCTCTTCCATCTGTAAGCCACTATAGGACCAAACACAACTGAGGTACCACTGCAGAATGAAAACTTCATGACATGACTTTACGTTCATCTTCCCGGATAAAGATTGGGAAAGGGGAGAAAGGATACACATTACTAACAACGGGATGACTGTGTTCAAGTCAGTGTGAAGGCCCTGGTACCTAGAACCCCTACTGCCAGCTGGATGAGTAAGACCGATGGAGAAAGACTGGATTTTAAAGTCTCTACTTATTTTGCCAAAGTTTCTTATAACTCAGATGACTTTAATTTTCTCTGCTTAGCATTTTATAAAGAATTAAATCTTGATTGTACTATTTCTAATTTGATTCCCAAATGTCCAATGACTGTGTGAATCTAGTGGGTAGTGAGTGCTTTTACAATGAATTACTTTCTGTGATAACTACTTTTTTGTTTTCTACAAAACAGCCATTAATTTAAATCTTGTAAATTGGAAACCCAGATGCATGGCTGTGCAGCCCATAGATCCATCTTCAGAGACTGTGATTGCCTCTATAATTCTCCAGCACTGAGAATTGCTTCCAAGCAAGCATCTCCCTGATGAAATGTGCTGACTGACACTTTATCTGTAAGAAAAAAGTAGGAAATGGGAACATGAGAGACATAAACCTTTTAAATAACATGATTTTAAAGACCAAAGTAACATGTGAACTTTCATATTTAAAGAAATGAAAAGGGAAAAGTGGAAGATAGATTTATAATGGGTTTATTATATGAAGTGTGAGCTTTTAAAATTTACATTGGAAGAAGGTTTCACAGTTTTTATGACTATAATATGGACATGGGTGTTATTCAAATGAAATAACTCTTCAGTATCAGTTAATATTTCAAATGGAAATCAAGTAATTTTAAATTAAAGTTCATATTTAATAAAATTTACACTTTGTTTTGTGTTTGTGTGAGCATGTGTATGTGTGTTTTTTGTATGTGCATGTGTGTGTTTATGAGAAAGCACATGTGTGAAGGTTAGGGACAGCATGTGTGAAGAAAACTTTCCATCTACTTTTTGGGTTCTGGGACTTGAACTCAGCAAGTTGGGTCTAGCAGTGAATTTCTTTACCAGCTAGGTCATCTCACTGGCCTGGGATGTTGATTCTTAATTGAAAGAAATTTTCATGATGTACATGTCCAAATTAAATATATCCAGTTAAAAATAGGCTCTTTAACGATAGCCCAATTTATTTTGAATCATTGGTCATGTAGTTAATACTGTAACTACATTTCATATTTAGAAATAATAAGTATTTTGGCTTCTCAGTATTTGGGAATTTCTATTTCACTTTCTTGAAATGATCAAAGTAGGAATGGGTATATTCTTTTATTTACATGATCTCCAGTCTGTGTAGTGAACATGTTTGCTTTTCTAAATATTCATTGCTTACAGCCTATGACTATTATGTATGTGCATGTTAATATTATATATGTGCATATACATGTGTTCATATGCATCAGTATAATTCCTTCAAATATGCACGTATATCTTAGTGTGTATACTGATGTCACACACACATGGATATGTAATAAATAATGTTTTGTAAGGGTTACACCAAAGAATATGATGGGTTAATATTGCCAAAATTACTATAAAAGAATGAAATTAGAGCATCTTGAATATAGCAGGTTAACAGTGCACTGCTTTGGCTCATACGAGATGTTTCAAAAGATATGAGTTTTCTTTGTGTCTCTTTGTTTTTACTAATTGCACACAGGATCTTCTGAAAACAATGCTAATTCAGGAAAGGCATTTCTAACTGTGAAATTGTGTTCAATTCCTCAATGGCATCAGTAGCATTGATCTCAGAAGTATAGAAACAAATAACTAAGTCATTAATAATGGTACATGGGTATTTTCCCCTTTTGATGTTTGCATGGTTTTCACTATCTATAACTAGTACAGCCACTAGTGTTATATCTGAAAATATGGCATTCATTTGCAACATTCGGCACATCATTCATAAACTTTCCTGTGGTGATTTCATTTAGGATGCCAAAAATCACTAAGGGGAGTTCCATTACAAGAAACAAGCCTGGCTTATTTTTGCAAATTTATTTTACTTCCACAGTCAACAGCAGGTATTGATTGCCCACTGTGTTGAGAGCCTTGTACTGGGTATTGTGCGGAAATCATTGCTCAGGAAATAAAATATTTCCTCTGAGAATTGTGCATGTATCATTTAATGAGAGGAAATGGAAAACTTTATAGCAATGATTAGGCATCAGTAAACCCACTCATTTAGTCTTTATTCGTTATCTTTATTCACTTGGGTTTACTATGTGCTAACCTTTTGTTTACTAAATCATCTGTGTCTTCATAATTATACAAGGTGCTTATGCTTTTAATACATACAGTCCACAGGCAGACTGCAGTGAACAATCTTCAGAAGAATAGGAAAGGAATGCTTTATTGTAAAGAGTGGTAGATGAGCAGAATGGCAACAGTTAGCTGCTGACTGGCCTTAAAGCATGCAATGAATTTTAACTGATGTAGAAGAAAGAATCAATCGGGGAGAAGACGTAATAAACAAAGGTTCTGAGTTTAGACAGAGTGAGGTTACTAAACATGGAAGATTACACATGTGATATTGAGAAGCATCTCAATATCTGGAGTATATGTGATTATGCATTTGAATGTATAGATATAACTATAAAAATATAAATAAAAACTATATTATGTGTCAAGCATACACAATACAGAGAGGAAGAGGAAATATTTAATAAGAGTAGATAAACTTGGTTGAGCAAAAGAGGTGAAAGGCTTAAACAAAATGTTAAAGTAAGGGTGTTCAATGAATCAGAACATTGTGAATAGAATAGCCAAAGGTCTCCCACCTTTGAAATACGCCTCGGCTTTACCAATGTCATGGATGAGTGCAGAGGGAGAAAGGACTACCTGATAAACAAGAGTGACATGTCGTGAATTCCGGGGGTAGTTCCCTACTAAGTGACGATGAAACAACTTTGTCATTCATTCTTTATTTCTTCCAGTCTACCCATAGAGCTATAAAAAAAAATCATAGTTTCTAACTCTTCAATCTGATTGCAAATGACATACTGTAGTTACAGAAACTCTAAATCAATGCAATAGAGTTGACTCACTAGGTAAAAGTTCTTGCACATACTCTAACATCTGAGTTCAACCCCTGGAGCCCATGATGGAAGGAAAAACTACCAAAAGTTGTCTTCCAATCTTCATGCGCACACATACACACACACACACACACACACACACACACACACACAGCATATAAATAAAAGTAATAAAATATTTAAAACAATTTATGAAAAGATAAAGACAGTAAGCTTAAACTATAATTTTGGAGCATCTAAACAAAAGCTTTTACTTGCCACATTTTTATTTGCCTTAGCCAAGGAATATTTTAAAGAAATTTTATGGACCAGGAACTTCTTCATCCCATTAAAAACAGTCATTGAAATGTAGAAACCATTGTCTGTAGATGTAACCAACCGTCGTATAAATAAGAAACACAGAACCAATGCAAAGAAGAAAGCCAAGAGGTCAGAGCTAAGAGCCAAAACCTTACCTTTCCTCCTGCAGTGGTCCTACCTCTCCGAAGGAGCTGGTACTTCCTGTGTTAAAGTCTTTATATAGTCTCTGTTCTGCCTTCTCATTGGTTGTAAACCCAACCACAGGACTGCCTCATTACAGCCTGTCTGTATAGACCTCCAGGTGTTCTATGGTTGGTAATGAGATTAAAGGCATGTGTATCCAATGCTGGCTATATCCCTGGACACACAGAGACTTACCTAGCTCAAATGTACACCACCACTGCCCTGCTTTCCTATGGCTTGCTAATAGCTCTGACCCCCAGGCAACTTTATTTATTAACATACAAATAACATTTTGGTACAAAGAAAATATCACCATAATTGTCTATTTGCTAAGTTTTATTTTATCGAACCTTCAGATGGGTAATATTTCTATGTATAAAGTCTCTTAAAATTCCCACTGTCACTCTATTTTATCCTTGTAAAAGTATATGTGGGCTAAGGTAAACAGGCTAAAAGGGATCAGTATATGACTCAGTTATAGAGCTCTTGCCTAGCGTGCACACGATATGTGGTTTGATTTCCAGTACCAGCAAAAAGCAAAAATAAAATTAGGCTGGAGAGGCAGGTCATTGGTAAAAGGTTTGCACTGCTCTTTCAGAGGACCTGAGTTCAGATCCTACTACACATGTCAGATAGGCGACAACTTCCTGTATTTCCAGCTCCAGGAGATATGATGTCCCCTTTTCACCTCCTTGAGTTTCCACAATCGTGTGCGCATACACACACACAGCCAGGCATACATATAATAAAAAATAAATAAAAACATAAAAGGTGTGTGTGTGTGTGTGTGTGTGTGTGTGTGTGTGTGTGTGTGTGTG
>CABHPP010143605.1:18447-29870 GCA_902168425.1 Peromyscus attwateri
GTGTGTGTGTGTGTGTGTGTGTGTGTGTGTGTGTGTGTGTGTGTGTGTGCTGGAAAATACTGGAGCAAAGGCATGAAGAACTGGGCACTGAATAAAGTGTGTGAAGCCACACCTTGTCCGAAGTCTCAGCAGCATTGTTGGAGATCCTCTATGACCCTGAATGTCTGTGGATTTCTATAAAGGAACATATTTAATTGTTCCTTTAGAATTTCCAAATAGATGGGTGATTTTGCACTTGGATAGGATGATCTCTACAAGAGTTGGATTTTTAGAGGAACAACAAGGAACATGTGAAAAAAAGAATTTACAGATGGAGTGTAGTAAATTTTCACCCGGTAAAGTCAGAATTAGTGATAAACTTACAAGGTCCTATGGCTGTTATCTCCTTATGATTTACACTTATAGGGAATAAAGAAAATCTATAACGAACCATACTTTTGTTAGTAATAAAGTGAATAAAGTGTGTCCTGACTTACACAAAGGCTTTAAAGGTGATCAATTATGCACTGAGCCTCAGTGGTCAAAAACCTGCCTAAGCATTCACAATGACCCAGACTCAATCTTCAGTGATACAAAATGAAGCACGTGATCATCAAAGCAGTAAAAAAGGTGCAAGCAAGAATTTGGGAAATTCTGCAAAGATAGAAAAAGCTTAACATAAGATTAATTTCATTATGACGATCAGAGTATCCCAAATGGAGGTCCAAGTGGATATCACAGTCCAGGTGTTTTGAAAGAAAACTTTAGAGTAAGGATTGGTTTCATAATCTAGTTGAATAAATTTTTCCTAAAAATAAGTAGTGTAGTAGCAATAGGGGTATGACTGTGTAGTTCATCATTCAAATAAATGTTAATATATTATTTATTTTCTTTACTGTTAAGGAATTTCATATATGCATATACTGTATTTTGATCAAATCCACCCCTTGCTCTCCTGCAATTACTCCCCTATCCATCCACCATTACTTTTCCCTTTCAGCCTCATGTGCTTTTTTTTCTAAATTAACTCCATTCACATAGTACTGCCTGCATGTACAAGGATGTCAGGCCATCTACTGAAGCATGAGTAGCCTCTCAGGGGATAAATAACTGAAGAATTCCCCTCCCTCCAAAGCCATCAATTAACAATAGCTCCTCATCTAGTCTTCAGTCTGGCATCAGTCCCTCATTAATGAGTGCTGGGAATTTGGCTAGCTTGATCATCTATGGGTCTTAGGTATGCACACATAGACACTGTGTGTTTATGAGTGCAGTGGCCCTGCTGTGTCTGGCAAATACTGATTCAGTGCAGATGAGCCTTACTTTTGGATTTTACAACTTTTTCATCCCCTCTTTTAAGAAGATCCCTGAGTCATGTGAGGATGGAATAAGATATAGATGTCTTATTTAGAGCCAAGCACACCACAGTCTCTTATTATTTGCACATTGACCAGTTCTAGGCTCTGTAGTAATCACTATTTACTGCAAAGACCAGCTTTTCTGATCAAGGTTGATAGATGTACTAATCTATGTACTAAAGATACATAGCAGTACATCATTAGGAGTTGGTTTAATAGTATGTCCAAGTAATTATCGTTTCTTCCCTAGGTCATATGACCTATCCATTCATAGCTCTTTGGGCCCATATAACAATACCAGGCATGAGTTCCCCTTGTGGAGCTGTCAGTAAATCCAATCAGAAAGTGGTTGGTTAATTCCAGATCCATGCCACTACTGCACCAGGCTACATGCACTACTGCAGCCAGGCTAGCCATCATTGTGGCTCAGAGTTCTCACAACTGGGTAAGACTCTTTATTACTTTCCTGCCATGTAGTATGTGTAGGACCTTCTGGTATTGCAAAAGTTAGAAAGCAGGGATGAAACCTCCAGGTCAGGAGCAGCTTGGTTTCTTCTTATGATTCAAGTATGTGGTGTCTTCATCAATAGAGTCTTACCATCAAGTGATAGACAATAACCAACAACAATGTCAGTATCTTGTGATGTTTGGATGATGAAAGACTCTAATAGGTATTACTTAATCAAGTTATCTGCAAACTCATATTCTGGGGTTAAATTCTTGTGGAAAAGTACTCTATTCAAAATAACAAACCAGTATTTCTAACATTTTACTTTGAACACTGACCACCTGGAAGATTTATTTAAAACACTGTACCTAGAATTAAAAACACCTGAGCAGAGACCCACAATTTTGCCTTTAGGACTGCTTTCCTTTTTTGATTTGTTAAGTACCCAGAGGACCATTGGTACAAATGGATTTCCTCACCGTTTCCCCTAAGCTCTGTGGCTGATGAAGTCTTCCTAGAAACTAACTATAACCATGAAGGATGACACAGTCCTCTCAAAACTCCTCATATTGGTCAGTTTGAAACATTTGAGATGTTTATTCCTTAAGATATAAGAATAAATAGGATCCTCACTGTTCTCCACAACTAATTTTAAGCTATGACAATTTCATGTAGAGCCAAACGGAAATGAGATTTCTGTAATGTTAGTTACTAACTGATTTTCTTGATTCTTTTGGCATTGTGAAAAGAGATCAGTCAATAGCTGTTAATATGTACACACTGAGAGGATGTGCTCATTGGTCCTGGCTTCTGTGATCAAAATCAATGCATTTGTTATTAAAGTCTGCTTCCCCCTTTCCCAGAGTCTAATTTTCTCATCAGTTCTACGGTGCCCATTCAAATGCCCTCCAACCTCCAGCTTTTACCAACCAGAAGCATTCATCCTACTAAAACTGCACTATGCCTATGATTTCCTATCCTCTTTTATTTATTATTTTTTTTGTTTTGTTTTAGGCCTGAGTGCATACAAACATAAGGTAGCCATTCTCAAGTTGAAAACAGAGTGAGTTCTGCCCTGAAGGCTTTCTTTCAACTCACTGCTGGGCCTGAATGGGTTTTGCTCTGGGCTCTGTCTAGTCCTTCAGCCTGATCATCTAGGCTTCAGGGAATCTTGCCTTTGGGTCATTTGCTTTGCTTTCAATTTCAAGGCTTGCCTGCTTTTCACCCTCCGGTTTTCCCTTTTCTCTCTCTGTAGTAGGCTTTGAAGGTCCAATAGCTTAAAACACATTCTCATTTCAATGTTTTCCTGGTCATGCTTTGGTGGCATGGATATGCCCTGCTGTTTTATTGATCCCATGTTCCCTGTTAAGAATTTCAATGAGCCCTCTTAGAGTTATTCATTTTTTATGTTACAGTTATTTCAAGCATTATATACATTCAGCTGTTCAGTGACTGTGTTAGTTAATTTTTGTTGTCAACTTTATGAGATTGAGGAATACTTACAAGGTAAGGAATGCCCTTGGGTGTGTCTCTGGAGTTTTTCAATAATGGTTGTCTGGACAGGGAAGACCCTCTCTGGATATGTTTGGCACCATCCCTTGGGCTATGATCTTAAACAGAATAAAGACTACGTATGTGCTACAAGGGCTTTCTTCCAGGACAGGGTATATATATATATATATATATATATATATATATATATATATATAAACTTACAGCCATATTTTCTAGTGTGGGTCCATGATTACAGTCCCTAAGGAGCAGCAGTGATTTAACTTTTGTTTTCAAGGAAACATCAGAATCGTGGCAAATAACCACAAGGTCACTGTGCATATAAACACATTACAAGTAAACACAGGTAAGAGGGCAATGATTTTTGAATTAACTTTTCTATAGTAGGAAAGAAATTTTGCCTTGTTTCTATCCCACATTTTTCTCTTGGTTGCCAACTTTTCTAGAGTAGATTTCAAACTGTGGATACTACCTTCAGGCCAAATTTCCACTTGTCAGTAAACTGACAAGCATGAACAGTTTTGAGAAGCACTGTTTAATCTGGCCAGAGATACCTTAGGTTATGTTATCTCATGGGACAGATGGTCACCCTGCCTTTGAAACACTTCACCAATTCCACAGAAAAGACATGTTTTTAAGTGTCTTCAGTGAGCTCGATCTGCTCGCAGAGAACACACACACACACACACACACACACACACACTATTTGTTTCCAAGTTCTTTATTTCCAAGTATTTCTGAAAGTTTAGATTATTCCATTATCAATATAAAATAACATAAAGTGGGTTTTTTAGTCCACAAGCATGATCATTTTTTTTATTTTAAAACAAATACTATCATTTGATTATTTCTAAATGAGAAACATACCATTACATTTGAGCCTTCTTAGTTCAGTTTTTTAAAGGATGGCACAGTTGGAAGAGAGACTCACGTGGCTCTATGTACATAGACCATAGAGACCCGTGCAGAAGCGGAGCAGCTTCATCAAGTCTCTTTCCCTGAATATTTTTCTAAAGTAAAACTTTTAATTAAGACTCATCTTCTCATTCAGTGAATATTTAAGCACATCCTTTACGGCCAGATGTAGTTCCTAATGCTAAGAGAATGTCGGAAAAGAGGTAGGGCCGGAGTAGTGGCACACACCCATAATTCTAGCACAGTAGAGTCTGCAGCAAGAAGATCGTGAGTTCAAGAACAGTCAGAGGAACTTACAAAGATTCTGTCAAAACAAAATGAAATAAAACAAGGAAAAGCATATACAACCAAAAAGAATTGACTTATAGTAGAGATATTAGCTATATATTTAAAGAGTAAAACATGATTGTAAATGTGCTCATGAATAAGTCAGAGATGCTAAAATAGAGAGGGATTTTGATATATTAGGGAAGGGAGAAGAGAAAGATTGAGATTTTTCTGTAGCCTCTCCAGAGGAAGTAACAAAACAAATATAGTCACCAAGGCAGTGAACTGTGCAGATGTGATGAGACATTCCATATAGAGAAAACTGGCCACCAAAGGGTTGGGGCAGGATCTCTCCTAAGCATATCAAGAAGGCAAGATTCTTTGAATATTTGTCAGTGTTTATGTTTCGGGTGGCTAAAGAGAGGAACTCAGAAAGAAACCTTGGGGATTATGGCAAAATCATTGAGATTTAATCTGGGATAAGGCTTTGGATGTTGGAGATTATGTTATTTAAGGAATTATATTTTATTCATTGTGTGTGTGAACTTACACACACACACACACACACACACACACACACGTTCACATGTATGTGTTATGGCTTGCATTTGGAGTCCCGAGGACAGCTTTTGGATGTCAGTTCTCTTCTCCCACAATGTAGATATCAAAGTTTGAGCTCAGGTCTATGGGGTTGACAGCAGTTGCCACTCTCTACTTAGCACAAAGTTTACATTCTATTTCATGTTAATATCTCCGCTATGGTTCATCTGTGAAGCTTGGGATAACAAGACAGGATAGTGGCCTACACAACATTGCCAAGGGACCTGAGTTGCCCAGCAAGCACTGGGAACGTCAACTTATTGATAGCAGCCAGCATGGGATTCTAGGTGTATTTTGGAAGTGACATTTGTAAGGTTTTGTTACTGTGTTCATGTTATATTTGAGGTAATGGTCATGAATGACCCTAAATTTCCAAACTCAGCAAATAGAGAAGTAATTATCTCTTCTCGAGTTGACACAAAAGGAAATGGAAGTAGGTTTGAAAATAAAGCTCAGGTTTTAATAAATGAGATTTGAATTAGGAATTAGACAGGTAAGGGAATATGACAAGTTAATTGTTTAGGTGTTTAAGCTCAAAATTATGAGGGTGGTCTGGTGTGGTGGTGGTGGTGGTGGTGGTGGTGGTGGTGGTGGTGGTGGTGGTGTGTGTGTGTGTGTTACTGGCTACACAAAGTACAATATTTTTTCCTTTTTTTCTCATAATAAGAAGTTTCAGGGTTTTCCGAGGCTGGGGGCTTGTCTACACAGGCACAGTATGCTATACCCTAGAATTTAACCATTGCTTCAGAACACACAAGCCATGCATTGGAGAGCTGCACAGTTTTAGCATCTTTCCCAATCTGTCCCGTGCTCCTCTCTGCTTGCTTCCCCATTCGGCTGATTTTCCTCATCTGCCCCAGAGTCCTTCTCCATAGTCATCAATCAAATATTGGCTCACTTCCCATCATCTACCTAGGGAAGAGGAAATATGAATGGGAGAGGTGCCACAGAACCCAGAGAGACAATGAGTTCAAGACTGTTTAGAAATTTCTAAACAGAGAATTCAGTGGAGATTGGGGAAAAGAGACCACTGAGGTCAGGCCGCTCATTAGTCTACATCTATGCATAAATTTCATTTTAAGAATGGGGAGAATTATTTGGCTTTTTAAATTTTCAATTAAGTTACATTAACAAAATCCCAGAAAATCACCCATCTATTACTGAAGAGGAGACACAAAATAAACATAAATATAGGCACCCAACATTATATGGCTTTTAGAAGATAAAATAAAAATATGACCCCTTAGTTTTCCATTATCCTACCAATTAACTGTCTTAGCCTGGTGATTAGACTTTTCAAAATAATTCATTAAATAGCTTGGCATGCAACTCTCATGAAATTCAGATGAGGAAGTGAAAGCTTAGATGAGCAAACGACACATTAAATTAAATCCAATCAGTCTGGCTCTTTCTAAGTTCCTGACCATGCAAGTTGCTGATAAATGATTGTCCCAGGTCTATCCCCAGATTCTATCATCAAAGGACTATGGATTTAGATGAATGTCATTTCCTTTATTAGATGGAAAATGTACAGATCCTTCTGATATAATATAACATAATGTCCACTTGTTAAAAGCAAGTTCCAAATACATATAAAAAATGGTGGCCACATGTCATCCCCTGTAGTCTGCCACACACATAGTGCTATGAGAAGGCACATGTAAACATGTACACAGCAGAAATGTCAGGATAAGTAAGTACACTTACTCAAGTGAATAAAACTTGGAGTAGGCACAAGTTCACTTAGTATAACTTACAGAAGAACGACTCTTCCCTCCCCCCTCCATTTTTCTCTCCCTTCTTTGGGCTCTCTGGCACCCTCTGTCTCTCATTTTCCCTCCAACGCTTCTTCCCTTCCTCCCACCTGTCTTCTTGCCCTCTCTTCCTTCCATTCCTTATTTCTTCTCTCCTGCCTCCTCCTTTTCATTCATCTCTTTCTTTCAGAGATAGAGCATCAGACAATGGTCATTTGAGGTTAACTATCTGGATAAGTCCAAGTTAACTATTTAATAATTTGAATGCATCAATGTATTAATTGTTTATTAAATTGATGGGGGGAACATATTAGTAAATTTCTCTTTATATCATCTTTCCCTTGATTATTAGAGAAAATGTTTTACAAAATGCTTAAAACATTGCTTATAACAGAGGGAAATTGGTTTCATTTCATAGCCACTGTACACAATGACCATCCTAGTGGAAGTTTCTAATTCAGTTTCATTAATAGCATGAAAACAGGTTTTAAGTTTATACGGTATATTTTAGGCAATTACTCAGAGCAGTATATATATGTATATGTATGTATATGTATAGTAATCTCCTTTTAGTCATATGTAGTTTTTGAAAGAGAGTAGGTTTCATGGTCTGAAAAACACTCATAACCTTAGACCTCTGAGATTATCCCGTCGCATTCACTCACCATATGTTCCACTAAAAGCTTTGGAAGACTCATGACTGCCAAGCTTTATTGACTTTCCTGTAACACGCTGTTTACAATATGTGCACTGAGCTTCCAGTCTCTATTAATACGTCTATTAATATCCCTATACTCTCATGGCCTGCCATTAATAATAATGTCATGAGTATCAGTTCAATGTGCTTATTTTCTTTGATCACTAAGAAACCTTACATCTACCCAAGTTTTCTCTTTTACCTGACCCCATGCAAGGTCAAGTTTGAAGATAATTTCAATAAGATTATTGTTGGTTGTGAAAAAATGTGATTTATGATGATAATAGTTGCTCAAAAATTCACTTAACTATAGAAATAATTATTCATAATATATGTTATCAATCTATAATTTTAAGATAATTTATTTTACATGATATAATTTTATATGCTATATTTTACATAATATATTTTATTATATAAGCATTTAAAGAGCAGGTATGTTTAGCACAGGTGATATACATGGAAAGACATGAAAAACAGCAGCTAATATACACCTCTCTTATATAAGTATTAAATGTTTTCTATCAACAGCATTATGACATCACTTAAATGTGATTCAAAAACAAGTTGGTCTATATATAATCCAGCTGCTGATTTGAAATTTGATTTGAGTATTAAATTTTAGCCCTAAAATTAGGTTATTAGGGTTTTTTTTTAGTTAAGATCAGCAATATGTCAGAGAAAAAGATTGGTTAATGTTCTATACAAATGAATATAGGCATTTATGGACCTGTAGATAAGCCATTGGGCAAAAAATAAAGATTTTATTTTGTTAATTCCAATACAAACAACAAATCTAATTCTCTATTATAACAATGGAAAATCATGACTGCAGTTACAGAAAATATAATATAGCTGGTGAATTTTCTTGAAAGAAAATCTGTAACTTCAGAATATATATGTGTGTGTATATATACAGTTGAAATACATACTATTTGCAAAGTTATTCTAAAAACCTAGAAGTACACAGGATACAGAAAGTCTATGCACCACAGAACTCAAACTCAAGTGACTGAAGCCATCATAGTTGAAACATAATCCTGTTCTGATTAATAATTAATTGGCTTATAACCAGCCCTATCATTAGTATTAAGATGATGTGGTAATAGAAGATTCGATTAGTTACAGACAGGAAGAGGAAAATGAGCTTGATATATGGATTTTTCCCCACTATATAGAAGCAGTACAAGCAATTTACTCTGGGTCATATAGCACAGAAAAGCAGAATTCAGATAATGTATCGTTGGGGGTTTGGTGGATTTTAAAACTTTTTTTTTTGTAAATATGTAAGCAGTGAAGTTGGACTTTTCTGTCCCCACAATGTTATTACATTCCAGAGAAGCAAAAACTGGACTCAGAAGCAGTTTGATATGCTAGGTCCTCAAGGGAGGTTCTGGAGAGAAAGCAATGCATACTATAAACACAGATTGCCAACACTTGTCTGCTCTTCCTCAAGAATGCTTTAGACAAGAGCACATGTTCTAATTCATATTTGTACCTGTTCTTCCAGACTCCACCTCCTCTGGATACTTTCCTTCCCCGAAGTCATAGCCTTATCTCAGATCCTGAAATTGTCTTTTTAACTTTCTCCTTCATTACATAGCTTTGTGTACATGAAAAAAAATCAGGTTACACACTGGGGGAGGGAGATGGTGCCAATCCTCCTCTCTCCCATGATCTTCATGGTACCACACTTCATGGACTTCATAGCCAACAGTCTTTGCAATAAATTCTGCCCCGATGGCTGGAGTTACAGAGGACATCTGTGAAGATCCATACTGTTTTCCCTATGAAAATAGCCTGCACAAGTAAAGAAGTTCTTATTCTCCTAGGTAGAGGATTCATAAATTATGCCTCAGGGAATAGGATTGTGATGACGAGGAAATGAAGGGGCAGTGAGTGGGCAGAATGGGTTAAGACTTTGGGAGCTGTGGAAGTGAAAGAGCCTCAGCCCAACTGAGCACATGTAGACACAGCACCAAAGGTAGGGCATCGGCAGGGGTGGTAGGAAACTGAAGGTTGTGTGTGCATAGACGACGGCTTCCTAGGCGTGGTATTGTAACCATTCAGGTCCTCTTCAGCATTTAACTCAAATAGAATGGCAGAGATCGAGAGTATCTCATGCTCCTGATAAGATCTACACGAAATGTAATATTCTCATATTTGCAAAAGCAAAACAACACGTTCTTCTGGATCTACAGGTACTGCACTCAGATATAAGCATCCACATATGCACACATATGCATGCATGCATGCATCCATGCGAGTGTGCACATATAGACAGACATGATGGGGGGAGACCCATGCATGTACTTTTTAAATAAAATTAAGTATTTATGCACATATTTAATAATAGAGTCCATGACTACTGATTACAAAGGGCTCAGGTGGAAACTTTATAAACTTTATTAGGAATTATTAAAGATGAGGAAAATAATTACTA
Organism: Peromyscus attwateri; assembly: GCA_902168425.1. Taxonomy (NCBI): domain Eukaryota; kingdom Metazoa; phylum Chordata; class Mammalia; order Rodentia; family Cricetidae; genus Peromyscus; species Peromyscus attwateri. Next base: position 28,421 of record CABHPP010143605.1, read on the forward strand.
CAATTTCGAAGAAAATTATTTTTAAAAATAAGAATGTGCTCTTATTTATACTATGGCTCCAGTGGACCTTACTAAAGTCTCATGGATTTTATATTATAGTGAGAATGACAACACCACCGCCGGAGAAGATGCTCTCATTATGAAACTCTAAAAGGTCAGCTGTGAGTGGGTGGCCTATTATATATATTCTCCAGCCATTTCTGTACAGCAGTCTATGCAGTACCAGAGATGACAAACCTTTGTAGGAATATGTTAGCATTCAGTTATGATTATGCAGATAGACTTTCAGTTTAGAAAAGTTATTTTGCCCATCCTGCCACTACTCATATCCTAAATGTGTTAGAAAGATTCTCTAAAGAAACAGATATATACTTTCTAGAATGGCTTTCAGCCAGTGGCAGTTGGGGGATCCGATAATGGCTGACTGTTGCACTAATTCCTAAATGGTCTTATAATAAAAACCCAGAGCCAGATATTGAGTTAAACACTGAAAGATCAGAGAGGCAAAGTAACAAGCCACTAGAGAAACTTCTCACCACTACCGAATCCTCAGTCCAAATGGGAGGTGAGATCCTACCTCTGTGAACCCTCTGACTGAAATTTCCTAAGTCTTCAGCAGAAAAGGTCTAGTTCTCACACCTGCCTTAGATGCCTTTCTCTGTCCAACCATTTCATTTCCTTCCTAGTGCTGGGATTAATGGTGTGTGTGCTTCCCAACTACCTGTAGCAAAAGGCATGAAATCTCAAGTGCTGGGATAAAAGGCCTGTGATTACCAAGTACCACTGCCTGGCTCTGTTTCTCTTCTGGACTGAATCAATCTTGCTTTGAACTTGAAGAGATCCAGATGGATCTCTGACTCCCGAGTGCTAGGATTAAAAGTGCTACCACTGCCGGGCCTCTATGTTTAATCTAGTGGCTGGCTCTGTCCTCTGATCCCCAGGCAAGCTTTATTTGATACACAATATATCACCACACTGACTATACCCTGGAGAGGCTGAGGCTCCTGTAACTCTTCCTGCTAGAATGTGTCTCTATGGTTCCTATCAGGTACTGAAGACCTGGAATACTCCTGGAGGGCTGCAGTTTTTCCAAATTGGAAACCAAAGAATCTGGAATATGAGATCAATGAAGGACAGCAAAGGGGCAGCAGCAGCAACAGGGATTGCCACACATCAGCAAAATGTGAAGTCAGGCAATACACAGCATTGTTTTCCTGTGTGACCACTTTGTATCAAAATATAGGCCATTGCAGGATAATAACATCCATTCTGTAGGAGGGTGCCCCCTCAAGAATCCCTTCCTGCCAGTATTATCACAGGTCTGCCATGGGTATGTTTTTTAGTTGATTTCAGATCCAATCTAGTCAACCATCAAGATCAGGCATCACAGCATGTTCTAACAAAAATAAATAAATAAATAAATAAATAAATAAATAAATAAATAAATAAA
>CABHPP010143605.1:29880-40264 GCA_902168425.1 Peromyscus attwateri
AAATAAATAAATAAATAAATAAATAAATAAATAAATAAATAAATAAATAAATAAATATACTGGCAGGTGTGTATAGTACAGCTAATGAGCATGGAAAGGACTTAAGTTAAATAGCAGCTAGAACATAACTGTATGTAATTTTAAATTTTATTTTTACCAGAAGTATGAGAAATACAGCACATTGTAACCCTAAAGTCATTCAGGTATGATTTATGCTGGTAGTCAAGGGGAGTTCTTCTGTTGTTAGTATACTATTCTTATTCAGGTGGGAAAAACAAAGCTTTAAAACACTGAACTTCGCTACGTGCTTGCTTAAGAACAAGAGAACAGGGATTTGGGCCAGAGCAGTTTGATTCCATTTCATGTATTCTTAGTAATTATATAATTTACCTCCTAATCTCAAGATTCCTATAGAGTTTCAATAAAGGTGGCAGATCAGGTGGTGAAAGACGACTCCTGACATTACAATTGAAAACTGCAAAGTATCTCTGCTCTACAGTCAAGGGCCCCATTCAGAACTTGGCCCTGCCACTTCTTAGCTGCTGCATTTATCCTAGTCACACAGTTTAGTTAGCCTTGCCTGGGCTATGTAGAGTTGCAGGGTACTGATGCTGACCATTGCTGTGTGTCCAATTCCCTCAGCCCAGTGTAGCCAAAGCACATTAGGCAGATATCTTAGTCAGGGGAGTCACTATTTATCAGGTTCATCTTCATGTCCCTCATGCACTTTAAATGTGTAGTTGGATGAACACCTTAAAACTCATAATTTTCATTCAGTGAAAATGCTTGTTAAATGTCTGGAATTATAAAGGTAAATTTTAATCAAGTTTTTGAGTAGTTTCATAGTCTTAGCCATTTGTTAGTGTTTTTGACACATTAGTGAAAATAAAATACCAGAAGATAGATGTTATTCATTAAATATGCATGAATGATAATTAGAATAGATTTTGGATAATGTGTATTCTATTTTTTTCACTTATATTAACTATCTATAGTGTTAGTTGGGGTTTAACTGAAAAGGCAAGAATAAAGTCTATAAGATTTTCTCCATTAAATTTTTTATTTAAATTTTAGGGGAAATTTTCTTTCCTTTGTACTGTTTTAAAAAGCATAACTTCAATAGATAAAAATGTTAAATGTAGTTAAAGAAGTTAGCTAATATTACATAAATGTAAGTTCTCAGTGTTCTCAGGCCTGTAACATGGGTTTGGCCATGTGTATTGTCTCTATACCTGAACCATAGGCGTCTAGTTGCTGGAGCTCTTCTGCTCTGCAAACCAGGCTTTCAGCAAGCTGCAGTCATCCTTCCTTCCGGTAACCACTAAGCACCACAGTGATGAGCCATTCCACCCAGCATTGCACTCCGAAGACTGCCCTTGGCTTCCACAAGGCTCAGGTCTTCCCTCCAGTGGGACTTTCTTCTCTCCTGTGTGAATCAACCACTCCATTCTACTCCTTCCCACTTTCCATTTCCCTCCATCAGCATGTGTAGCTGGAGTTTTCTCTTCGGTCCTTCCAAGCCCCGGCAGTCCCTTAGCCCACTTATAAAATAAACATACAGATGCTTATATTATTTAAACTGCTTGGCCATTAGCTCAGGCCTATCATTGTCTAGCTCTTACTCTTACATTCACCCCATTTCTATAAATCTATACTTTGCCACGTGGCTCGTGGCTTACTGGTACCTTACATCTTTCTTGTCCTGGCGGTGGCCCCAGGCAGTCTCTCCCTTCCCTTCCTGTTCCCTCAATTCTCCTCTCTGTTAGTCCCGCCTATACTTCCTGTCTGGCTACTGGCCAATCAGTGTTTTATTTATTAACACATTTGCCATACAGAACATCCCACAGCAAGCATGTCCTGGTAAAGCACTCATTCTGAATTTCCATTTACTCCTCCTAAGATCCCAGAAATGCACAAATATCATAGTGGCTTTGGAATTCACTGCCTCTCTGTAGATTCTTATTTAGCACTAAAAAGCATCACTTAGTATGCATATTATTGACATGTATGGTCAGAAATGAATCATAGTGCTAAGATGCTCACTCCCGATTCCACAAGAGGAAAGCCCCTCGTTCTCCTTGGATAGACGTTGGCCAGTGAAGACATATGCAAGGGGAGTAGACAATGTACAGTTACTAATCAGAAGCTACAATATTCTTCAGAGGTCGGAGAACAGAAATCTGCCTCAGTATGATTGTTGCCATTGATGCCACACATACAAGAATACAAATGGCCCAAAGAGAAATGCAGGAAAATGGTATGAAGCAAGAAAGTATAGCATTGAAAGGAGATATTTCAGGTAATTTACAAAAAATAACATAAAAACTAAAACGGATTGAAGTTTACTATAAATATTACTAGATGACTTTTGGAAAATGATGTTAATTCTAAGACTTGAGTTTCTGGGGCAGGAGAGACATCTCAGTGGTTAAGAACAAACACTGCTCTTCCAGGCACTATAACAAAGATATCCAGCCTCTAAGTCAGATGGCTCATAGCACCTGCAATGGCAAGTCCAGGAAGGTCCTAATCTTCTGGTTTTTCAGGCATCTGCATTCACTTGCATATACCCCGCCATCAACACACACACATACACACACATACACACACACACACACACACACACACACACACACACACACACACTTAAAAATAAATCTTAAAAGGACTTTCCTTTCTACTCTGTCAAAGGAGTATATTGGATAATTTATGATGTCTTGGTGGAAACCTAATTCTAATATCCTGAGTCATTAGTTAAGCCATTGAACATTTACATAATGATTCTTCCAAGCCTACTTCCTTGTAGGCACTAAGAGACAAATTTCCTACAAGGAGGTATGACAGGAAATCAACAATTGCTGCATAATGTGATTAGTCGCTGGCATGCTAAGAACACAATGGGATACGAATTGGAGCACTCATAATCATTCACACGGAAGAGAAGAGTCAGGGAGGCATTCAGATGGAGTATTGCATGTGAACTTTCTTTCCTATCCTGAGTGCTCAAGAGCAGGACTGCAGAACAGAAGCAAGTGAGTTAAGGACCTTTGGCCTCAGGGGCCAGAATACCTTGAGCACAGGGTATAGGTTTGGGGGCAGGGTGAGTGGGGCAGTTGAAAAACAAGTTCTCAAAATCTTTGGAAACCAAGGGTTGCACCCTCAAAACCTAAAAATATTACAGGAGGATTTCAATAAAAATTCTACTGTTATTTTGGCTTTCAGAAAGATCATGTTTTGTGATCAGTCAGTACTATATGAAGACAAAGCCAAGGACTCCAAGTAGGAGTTTATACAAATGAGAGAGTACATCATGGTCCTGGTCCTCACCCTTAGTAATCCTTTGTCCCATACTCTACTTCCTCCTCAGCTGGCATCCCCTAAAGTAGGTAGCAATGACACACTTTGATCTTTTTTTTAAATACAGAAGTAGGAAGTGGACATAGATGAGAGTTGCTGTTAGGCTTAACTGAAAATCTTCAATGTGATAAAATACTGATATTTTCAGTTGATGCTCTACATAACTAGTGTGTCCTCTAGTATTGGATTATTAAGTACTCCCATGCCGTGCCTGGCAATATATCATTGTGAAATTATTTACTGGCACAATTTATATCATTTTGAAATTGTGACCTGAAACAAGGATGCACCTTGTTGAACATTCTACAGGGTTGACTGATTGAGGTAGGATTTGAGAGGTTACAGTTTGGAAGCCAAGCTGACCTTGGGCTCTTTAGTGACTTCATAGCCATTTCTTGCCCCCACCTCTGTGCAAAGGTGACATCCTGTGACTAATAATGCAGTCCTTTGGGGATGAACATTCTCCAAGCTTCCACTAGCCCAAAGTTAAGAATGTCATCAGATAGTCTCTGAGGTCTGGACAAAGATTTTCCAGACCCTCAACTACCTAATGTCTCCACTCAGGTATTTGAAGTGTCTCAGTTTATGATTTTCTTTGCTCTATCATCGCCAAGATCTCATTAAACAGTTACCAAATTCGAGTATGATATACATGTAACCCAAATCTATGTTCTTTCATATTTGGCTCCAAATATACCACATCTTCTCTTTTTTGAGGCAAGAACTATGTTTTCTGTAATGACAATCAACTGTGATTAGAGTCTGAGGGAACAAGAGCTTGTGAGAAAAATAAGCATGAATCGGGAAAAGAATGGCAGATGAAGGAGAACTGAAAATAGAATTCAGGATATCATATCTAATATGCTCCATTTTATTTTACAGGTATTTTGTATTTACTTGCTTGTTTCTTTGTTTTGTGTTGGGAGAGCTGGCCCCTGTGGACATCAGAGGCCAGAGGCAGAGGCAGTTTTCTCCTTCTCCCATGTGGGTTCTGGGGACCAGGCAAGTCTGAGTCACAGCAAGCTTCGTTACCCACTGAGCTATGCCTGAAATTTACCCTTCTTAATTTGTAAATCACAGTTGCTGGAGGAGAAATCTGATTGCTTGGTGGTTTAATGTTGTGTCTGAGTTGCATCCCTTGCACGCTGCCTTATAACTATCAATTTCTAGTGATTGCCCTTTACTGCAGTTTTCTGTTCACAAATCAATTTCTCCACCGAAAGTGAAGTTTCTAAAGGGCAGAAATTCAGTGTTTTTACAAGTTCACCTCCCAATAGTCCACATCACCACCTGCCACATATCAGGTGCCTAGTAAATATTTGTTTTCCAATAAACAGCCTGATTGGTTTATATGAAAAAATAATTTAGACAACTTGAGCACAGTGTTCCTTATAAACCCCACTTTCTTATCCTTTACATGGCTTGGCTTCCAGGAATTGCTAGCCTCTGCTTTAGAAAGTGCAGCAGGTTAAGAGGGGCTGCTTCCTGGGTTCAGCGGGAAGTATTTAATTAGCTGCTTAACATCCTGAGGTGTGAGGGACCGGGCTTCCCCTTCTGCTGATGAGGTCTGCCCTGCCACTCAGCCTACTCTCTCCAGGTTGCCTCTCTGCTGAAGGGCTGGGAGATGGCCGCTGGAGGAGGGTTTAGTTGCCACAGGCAAAAAATTGGATCTATTAAGGGCTGCTCTTGCTGTTCTCTGTGCAGTGCACACTCAAGGAGATTTGCACACAAGGGAACTTTGATGTAACTTTCAATTTTATAAATGTGTTGACTATGTTTTCCTGAAAATGGCTTCTTTGCATTTAGAAAACTGCAAGCAAAGCAGAAAAGTGAAGAAAAGAATGAAGTAAAAGAAAGCAAGCCAGGCTGTATTTCTCACAGAATCATCCCAGCAGCTAACCTAGGACCTCTAGGTACTGATAAGTTCTAAATCCCTGGTGGCTGGGTTCCCGCCACCCCGATGTAATAAATCTAATAAAACTGAATTAATAAATCCAAGTTTAATGAGCAAAGCAATCCTGGGTGACCATCGGGAAGGCTGGGGAACAGCCACAAGGGAAGAGACCCATGGGAAGAGTCCCATGGCAAATATGGCTACCAGGCCTTAAGTACCCTAGAGGCACCATCTTGAGCAGCCCCAGGGAGGGGCTGGCTTTTGGCAGACTTTGAGGGGGCAGGTTTGGGGAGAGATGGGGGAGAGGAGTTGAGGTGGACCTTCCACCCGAAGACGTATTTTCATGGGAATAGAAGAAACGTACTAATAGTGCGGACAGAAGGGGACACAGATAGAATACTTCAATAAATGAAAGCTTTATATGCGTGAGTTTGATAAAAACAAATGTACTATTTTATTTGCCTTTTTTATCATGCTAGAATGGTCATTTTAAATACATGTAAGTACATTTTAAATACATGAAAGTACATTTTAAATACATGAAAGTACATTTTAAATACACCAATCACAATGTACTGATGGTTTCAAAATATTCTCTCCAAGCTTGATCTTATCTACCTCACTAGACATTGAATTTACTTTCCATGCTGAAATTCCACACACATTAGCTTGGAGAGTGCAGAAAGTGAATTTCCCAGAAAGCAGGAGCAATATGAGTGAAAACTAAGGAAGGAGACTGAAAGTATTAGTTACATCCTAATAATAAATTAGAAACAGACTGGAGAGTAGGAGGATCATGGAAATCATCAGCATTCTTAAGGTGCACAACCTCTACAGGCCCTGCGAGGTTGGTACACAGCACATGCAGGGAAGCTCCATTTAAGCAGTGAAGCTGATAATTCGGTCCCCACCTCGCTGAGCCCCTCACAGCCCTGACTGTCTCAATCTATGCTTCGCCAACGTCTTCCGTAAGCAGAGTCAATTTTGATTGTTAGACTGTAATTTTTTTCAACATAGATAAATGACAAATTTGGAAAACACGATTATTCAAATTAGCCCACAAGGAAAGGAGATATATTAATAGTTTAACATTTATCAAAGAAACTGAATTCATTAGTTAAAACCTTACTGTAAATAAAAAGTTAGACTGAGATAATGTCACTAGTGAATGCTATTTTATGTTGAAAGAATGTATAATTAAAAATTTAAACTCAGAACACACTTGATAAATCATAAAAAGACTATATATATATATATACACATACATACATACATACATACATATATTGTATGATCCAAAATGAAGTTGAAAATGAAAAAAATTGCTATCAATCACAACAAACCTGGCAACATTTAGCAGTGAAGGTCTGGAGTCATTTGGCAGGCAGCACCAAGGAACTTCAGTGTGTGTGTGTGTGTGTGTGTGTGTGTGTGTGTGTGTGTGTGTGTGTTGTGTCAGGGAGATTGTAAAAGGAGAGCTTCCTTGTACAGCACTTAAGAATTTGTATACTTCTCTAACTGAATTTTCTTTAGAAGAAAAGTACAACACAAATCCTCATAAGGACCCTGGTTCTTAACTCAACCATCTTCATTCTAGGTCAGCAAATCTGTAACAAAATATCAGAGAGTAAAAATGTTATGAGTTATGTGTTTGGCAGAATGACTCATTTTCTGACCTTCCTTTTTCAAAACCGGCAATGGATGGCCATCTAGAAAGGGTCCCTGTGTTTAGATCAACACTTTGTTCTTCTGTAGTTGGAATCTTTAGTCTATTGGTCCTCTAGTTTTCACAGGCCTAGAACTTGAGTTCTTCCTTATCTGTTGAGCTCTTCTGGGAAGAAAGATTTCTCATAGTTCTGACATCATATATTTTAGAGCTTTTTTACTCTGAGTCTCAAGTTAAATCTCAGCATCTAGCTTGTGCTTTTTAAGGATCTGGTCCAGTATTTGAAATGACTACATTTGAGTGGAACTTTACAATGTACTCTATGATAGGCTTTGTACCCTGGTAGTAGGTTTCTCTGCTAACCCAGTAAAGCCATATTAAGCCAAATTAAAAGGACCAGATTTATTGGGCCTGCACTCTCGGTGATTTTCCAGCCCCCAGAGGTGGGGGGTGCAGGCAGGAGAAATAACATCACCAGTCTAGGCAGTTGGGGAAGGGGGAAGCTTAAATACTCTGTAGATGTGATCTTGAGCTTCAGGTGAGGAGGAGCCTGGATTTTGGGGGTCTTTCTGAGAGTGGTGGGTTTGGAATGGGGAGGGGTGGGGCCAGGCCAGAGTTTCCAGCCAAATCCTCTCTAAGTGAACACTCTCTAGTGCAATGATCGTCAACAAGAACCTCTTCAATTTCTACCTTGAACCAAGGAAAGGCTATAGCTTGAGAAGATAAAACCAGGCACATGCCATGGACACAATGCTCACCAGAAAATGGCCTGGATTTCTGCACTAAAATGAATGAGGTGATGATACAAAACACATGACGCACAAAAAATTCAGTGAAGATAGAACAACTTTTGTGCAGCACGCTCTGTGCATACCAGAGAAGATCCCAAGCCTCTCTACACACGTTCAAGGAAGACTGTGACATATACAGGAGGAGGCTGCTGCAGTTGGAACATCATGTACTATTCACTGTTCTTGCAGCCTCTAGGGCAGCATGTCAATAAACTGCTACGATTTGTTTCAAGGTCTTTCCTAACATCCTTGGAAATCACCTTTCCCCATAACCAAAAAAGGATGAAATTAGTGCATATCCATATGCACGCACATATGTGAATGTGGCTAGTATATTTTTCTCATGCATAGGTCTAATAAATATAGGATTATATTTATATAAATCACCAGGGCATTTAAGAATATATACAAATAGTAGACAGAGAAAATAGCCCAAATCCAGCATAAACAAGTGATTAAAATACAAATAATGGGAAAGTTACTTTTGTATTTAAATATATTTGAAGTAAAAGTAGATTTATGTTTAGTTAGTCATAATCTAAACTCAGAAAACAAATGAAAGAAATGTAATTTTGGAAACAACATTTGAGCATGATACTACTTCAAAGCTATAGAACCTTAAAAGGAAAATTGTAATAATCATCTTTCTTCTATAACCAAAAGGACCTTTCCTGTTTAATATTGTCTATAAATATTATCTATTTAACAGGTTTATTACCTTATTTCCATTTAATGTATAATGGTAACTATTAGGAGAATTGTCATAAAACAGCATATGATCAGAAAGTAAAAATCTGGTTTAGTATTAAAAGTATATTATGGTAATGTCAGTAGGTCCTTAACTTGTTTAGTAACTGAAGACTCATGTTGCATGCATTGAATATTTACCTTTAAGAGATTTTTTTAAACAATGAAATGGATATAGTATTAAGAACTTTGTTTCAGACCTGAAGTTAAATTACATGTCCAAATAAGACATGCAGTACTTCCTGTTTACAGGAAGATGGCTAAGGGGGGTAGAATACATGCCATGTATGCATTAGTGCCTGAGTTCAGATCCCAAGCATCAATGTAAAACCGGGAATCATGGTACCCTAATTTTGGAGGAACAGAGACTGTGTTATCTGTCTAGAAGAAACAGCCAGCTCAAGGTTCACTGATCCTCTCTTTCAATTGATAAGCTAGAGAATGATAGGGGAAGACACCCGAGATCCACATCTGGCCTCCAGACACACTAGAAGAGTACAATGTACTTGCACACACAAGCATATACCACACACCACAATGACAAACACAAAGTGTTCACTTAACATTCCCAATGATGTAGATCAAAAACTTGGAAAACAGAGACAAGTGTGATAGGAAGCTAAAGTAGGACAATGTCTGGAATGTTCAGATTAGCCTGGACTACACAGTGAGTCAAGGCCAGCCTAGACTGCAAAGTGAGATCCTGTCTCAAAAACAAAACAAAACAAAATAACTTAAAAAAAAAGTACTCTTTTTCTGTCTAAAAAGTACTAAACATGATATTAATTAAAATATAAAATCTGCAAACAATCTGCTTCTTCAAATTCTGGACATTTCATATCAAAATGTTACTTCAGTGCTCCTCATTGCATAGGCATTCACAAGTATAAAACCAGAATTATATGTCTTTTCTAATATAGTAAGTGACTGGTAACAAGGTGTTCTGACATTTTCTGTGGAAGGTGCAGCATCTCATTTCCTCTCTGTTTGGCAGGCCAGGCTTCCATGCATGGACTTCTCTGCAAGGCAGGTGGCGAGGGAGAGGACTGATGGGGAGTCTGATGAAGAGTCATCAGAGAAAATGATTTAGTATTTCACAGTGAATGAAAATTGTGGCCTATTGTGTATTTTTCTCCTTCAAATTGTCTGTAATTTCTCCCTCCTCTCTAAGGATTGCTTATTTTATTATATTTCTGCTTACAACTGAAGCAGTCATACATTTTTTACACAGATTACCAATTAGAATTGAGTGGCACACAGTGGCTCTGGTGCCCCACGAGCAATTTCTTTTCCTTCTGTCCTCAAGAGATAGCAAAATCTGTGCTAGCATATTGCATTTCAGGAAACTCCATGATGCTATTGAGTTTTTGTGGTCTTTTGTGGTTTGCCTAAGCCTCACATTCAGATATCTTGGAGAAGGCATTTGGGATATGTTGCTGTGTTAACACTGTTAGAGTAGAAGGTTTAACAAATGGTCGAGATTTAAAACAAAAGTGATGTGATACATTGCTCAAGAGACAAAAATTATCCCACCACACCACTGGCACTTATATAGTAATGGAGATGACAAATTTATGTATTTATTTTTTGCTAAAACATTGGTTTATGAATATTTAATAATATTACTGAAGACAAATAATTATGGATGGAAATAATCTTGACACAATAAAAACAAAATCCATGGGTTCTGGATACATGTTTGAAATATTTTTTCCAGCAGTCCTTAGAGATACTCATTTGAAATGTCTTTGTGGTTACTGTTGGTGACAGAAATTCAGATGGCCATTCCTTCCCTGTTTTTACTGACACCTGTTTTTTAGTAGATTAGTGAAAGTCAACTCCCAGGCCGTAGGTACCCTCTCTCTCTTGTCTTCAGAGCCCCCAGGGTGGTTTTCTCTCTCTCTTGTCTTCAAAGCATCCAGGGTGGTT
>CABHPP010143606.1:1881-18104 GCA_902168425.1 Peromyscus attwateri
ACACACACACACACACACACACACACACACACACACACACACACACACGAGATATTGCTGAGACCAGAGGGTAGCTGTGGCCAGCCTGGGCTACCTAGCGAGACTTTGTCTCAAAGCAAAACTTTATTTTTATCTAATCTACTTTTTCAAAGTTCCAAGTTCTCAGAGCCTTGTGACTAGAGGGGCCACCTCTGCACCTTGTCAGTGGGGTTTATCTCCATGGGGACCTTATACGGTGGTGGGTGCTTTGGGCTAAGAAGTGAAGAAGTGCGGGGTTCTAGCTGTGTTTGTTGACTGTTGAGGAAGAAGGAGTCTTCTAACCACTCACTACACCATTTTCTTGTCACGTGATCACCTCTCAAGAAGTAAATTGGTAATAGGAGTCTGCCCTGCAATTTTTAAAAAGCTGTCTTTTTCAAGTGTATGGATGTTTTGCCTGCATGTATGTCTGCGTACCACATACGTGCAGTGCCCTCAGAGACTGGAAGAGAGCATCAGACTCCCTGAGACTGTGGTTACAGATGCTTGTGAGCCGCCGTGTGGCTGCTGGGAGCTGAACGAACCTGGGTCCTCTGAAAGAGCAGCCAGTGCTCTAACCACTGAGCCACCCCTCCAACCCTGTAGCTTGCGTCTTGTGTCCCTGTTGTGACTTTGTTACCATGGACTGCAGAGGAGGACTGTGGCTGTGAAGGACTGGGTGAGGAATAGCAGAAGCCAGCGGGAGACAGACTTGGGAAAACCTGTTTGAGAAGATGACTTTGTTATTTATTTACTCAGGAAGTACTTACGTGATGGCTACTGTAAGTACACAAAGATGTGCGCATAAACAGGCAGGACTGAGCACTGAACAAGGCCCCGGGGCTGGTGCCGGGCAACTCCTATGTCTTTCAAATGTCACCCTCCCAACAGCCTGCAAAGTAAGATTTCATTCCCTCCCCTCAGAAGAGCAGCAACAGACACAATAATTTGATAATCTCTTCTATGGCCAGCAAGTGGCAGAGGCCTTATCTTCTTGATCCGTGCGTTTGTTCGGTACCCACCAAGAGCCTGCCTGTGCCCAGTACTGTCCTCAGAGATAGTCACACCGAGGGTGACAAGACGAAGCTCTCGCTCCCTCTGGGCTGGGTTATACTGGGGCAGAAAAGCTTTTTTTTGAGACAAGGTTTCTCTGTGTAGCCCTGGCTGTCCTAGAACTTGCTCTATAGACCAGGTTAGCCTTGAACTCAGAGATCCACTTGCCTCTGCCTCCCAAGTGTTGGTATTAAAGGCATGAGCTGCCACCTCCCAGCTACATTTTTTATGGCTCATCCATTATTGGACTGCTTTCTGACAACATGGGTCTTTTGCTCTTAACACATGGCATGTCCCGTTGTAAAACCTGTGCATGGACTGGACAATGGTGAGACATGGCAAACACAGTATGCCTTTCAAAGAATTTTTAAATTACTTTTTATGTGTATGGGTGTTTTGCCTGCATGTATGTATGTGCGCCATGTGCTTGCCTGGTGCCTGTGGAGGCCAGAAGAAGTCATTAGATCCCCTAGAACTGGAGTTACAGACAGTTGTGAGTCACCGTGGGTGATGGGACCAAACCTGGGTCCTCTGCAAGAGCAGCCAGTGCTCCTACCCACTGAACCACATCTCCAGCCCCACAGGTATCTTTAAATAGCCCCAAGTTCTTCCCATCAAATGGTCGCCGTAAGGACGGTCACAGCTCCCTGTCAGTGTGTGCCCTCTTGTCCACCATCATTACATGCTCAGTCCACAGACGGCAACTGTCTGGAGCAATGCAGGACTCTTCCGATGCATCTATCTTACTACTTCTTAGTCAATGAAGGAATCTATTCTTACTAGTCTGTCTGTGGACACAAAGATTAAAAGGGAGCTGAGCTCTGCCTTTTTAGAATCTACCAAGCAAATGTATGTGAACTGCTTGCTCCCCCCTGTAGCCTAGGCAGGAAGACACGTCACAGCAAGGGTCATTACCCAGGCTGTAGAACTGGAATCAATGCAAATAGTTCACGGGGTAGGGGAGGAAAACTACCATTGTATTGCTGGCACCAGAGTCTGTGGCCTGCACATGTTCTTTGTATAAACAGACACACCGATGCATGCATTTTTGCTTCTTATAGCTTTGAGTCTCTACCATGTGTGGTGTGTAGATATCATGACTAAGTCTGGGCATGTAACCTTCTGACATATGCTATATGAACGGCGTGAAAACTTAATTGGTATTGTCCCCCCACATACCCGAGGCCGCCCATTCGCCACCAGCGGCAATATCAAGGAATTATACACTAGAACCTTTTTTATGGTCGTCATCATATCTGTAAACACTTTGTCTTTGTCCTTGCAGGAAGTTCAGAAAAAGGCATCTCTCTTCAACCTGCAGGTGGAAATGAGTGGGTTAGTTCCTGGTCTGGTGTCTACCTTCATGCTTTTGTCCAGCAGCGACAACCATGGACGGAAACTCCCCATGGTTCTGTCCTCTCTTGGCTCTCTAGGAACCAACATTTGGCTGTGTGTGCTATCCTACTTCAAGCTGCCACTCCAGCTTCTGATTGCATCCACCTTCATTGGTGCCCTCTTCGGGAACTACACCACGTTCTGGGGCGCTTGCTTTGCCTACATTGTGGACCAGTGTAAAGAATACAAGCAGAAAATCATTCGAATAGCCATTCTGGATTTTATGCTTGGGGTTGTTACTGGGCTAACGGGTCTGTCATCTGGCTATTTTATCCAAGAACTGGGTTTTGTGTGGTCCTATTTCATCGTTGCCGTAGTTCTTATGGTCAACCTGACCTACATCGCATTTTTCCTCAGTGATCCCATAAGGGAGTCTTCATCTCAGATTGTCACTATGTCCTGTGGGGAAAGCCTCAAGGACCTATTTTACCGGACTTACATGCTTTTTAAAAATGGCTCCAGTAAGCGACGATCTCTGCTCTGTCTGCTGATTTTTACCATTGTCATTTACTTTTTTGTGATAATTGGCGTTTCCCCAATTTTTACACTTTATGAGCTGGGCTCTCCGCTCTGCTGGGATGAGGTTTATATAGGCTACAGTTCAGCTTTGGGCAGTCTCTCCTTCTTGAGTAGTTTCCTCGGCATATGGCTTTTTTCCTACTGCTTGAAGGACCTTCACATCACCTTTATTGGCATTCTTACCACCACAGTGGGAATGGTCCTCGCTGCTTTCACCAGGACCACTCTGATGATGTTTTTAGGTGAGTTTACAAATATGTTTGATTTTGTATAAAGTGGGAGGAGGGCATTACACTTAATATAAAGCTCTCTATGAACCCATTCTATTTCATTTTAAAGCAAACAGCCAGCTTGCCAGAAGTCAGTAATTAAAATGCCAGATAGAATCATCACGATTTTCCAGATTTGCGTATTTGCCAAAAATACGTTGAGGGGCATTCTTGGTGTGACTCAGTTCTTGAGTGTAGCTTTTACTGAAATGAGTGTTCCTTAGAAGGCTGTGTTGGAACAGGAGACGAAACTGAAATGTGGATTTTTGGTCCAAGTCAGCTGTTTCTACCATGGAGGTGTTAAGCCATCGCCACTGGCTGGAGACACAGTTTGAAGAATCAGAACTAGGCTCCATTTCCACCTCTCCCGCTGGGTGACCTTGGCGAGTTCATTCCTCTGAACCCCTTTAATTTCCCCTTGTGTGACACACACTGGAAAGCTTCATTCGGGTTTTATAACCAGTCTTGGAGAACTAGGAAGCACTTGGCACAGTGCCTTTTAGACAGTAGGAGCCACATCCCTGTTCCACAAGACCACATTAAGTCAACATATGCAAATACTCTGGAAACTGTAAATACACTATTTGCAAAAGCAAATGCCATTATTTTATAGTATGACTAAAAATGATTCTATTAAGAAGCATGACTTAAATCTGGTGATGGTGGTGCATGCCTTTAATCCCAGCATTTGGGAGGCAGAGGCAAGTGAATCTCTGTGAGTTTGAGGCCAGCTTGGTTTACAAAGGGAGTTCCAGGTTAGCCAGGGCTGCATAGTGATAGTGAGATCCTGTTTCATATACTATACATTCAACATGCATTTATCATATGTATATATCATGATACATATCACATATATATCGTAATTTAAGAACAAAAGCAATTGTGTTCATGAAGTTTCCAGTCAAAAAATGAACCAACAAGACGATAAAGAGCCAGTTTACCGATAAATGAATCCTTACAGTAGGAAATAAGAGCCCCAAGAATGTAAAGGCCAAAGAACAAAAACCGTATAAAAGGAGTTGGAGAGATGGCTCAGTGGTTAAAAGCAGATACTGCCCTTACAGAGGAGCAGAGTTCAGTTCCCTGGCTCACAACCATCTTAACTCCAGGTTCAGGGGATCTAGTGCCCTCTTCTGGCCCCCATGGGCATACACATATACATGGGGCACACACACATACATGCACACACACACACAACTAGCAAAAATGAAAATAATAAATATTTCTTAAACAGGTAAAAGCTAATTAGAAGTCAAAACTTGATTAATAAATTATTACATCCTTAGGAAAATAGGCAAATGGGTCTCATCTGGACCAAAACATCCATGAATAGTATTTGTAGGACCCAAACCAGAATGCTAGAATAAAGCAAGCTCCAAATAGCCAGTCAGTAGTCTGTTCATTTACTAGGCAAAACTACGGGTAGCTGGATCTTCAGCTAGTGAGTCGGGCTGCTCATAGGAAAGGATGTTTAGACAAGAGAGCATCCTGACTTACCCTGATTTGACTACTTATCGGGTCTTCTGTTCATCTCACAGTCAGGATCCCGTTCTTTTTCACCATCATGCCACTCTCTGTCCTGAGGTCCATGCTGTCAAAGGTGGTCCACTCGACTGAACAAGGTGAGTTTGACTCTACAGACTATGACAGATGTTCCGACTTCAGTCTGTACAATCGATGCTGGCAGCTTCTGAGCTGCCTACAACCCCCTTTCTGCCAGGGTCTCCTTTTAAAGGAAGTGCTAAGCTTTGGTAGGAAAGCTTTACATTCAGCCAGAGGGGGCCCTGCTTAGGGGCCCTGATTTAGAGGGCTTCTCTGGCCTTGTCTCGGCCAGAAGAAGAAAGGAGACCTCAGAGTCCAGGGCTCTCTCCACTGCCAACCTACAGCACTCCTATCCCTGCATTCTGGCTAGCCGGGCCACTCTGGTTCATGTCTACCGAGGGCTTGGATGATCCTCTTCTGTGGACCATGCCCAGACCCCATGTGCTCCCTTTCCACCAAAGAGGGGTCCAATGGGTGACTTCATAGGCAGGTCTGTTCTGACCTTGGAGTTGGACAGCACCCAGGTGTGCACACATAGGTGTGAATGATCCCTTTGGAGGCAGAAAGCAAGGGAGGTCAAATGGCGTGGGTCGCAGGCTGGGGACAGCTTTCTCACCGTTGTCCAGTTTCTAGATGGAACTCTTAGAAAGCCTGGGAATTCGGTGTTTCCATCTGGCCTTCCTCAGTATAGAGACACATCACACTAATCCCTAGCCGTTTGTTAGCTGTATTTACAACATCTAAATGCAGCTGTTCCTTTATGTCTGACGGGGAAGGTTCCAGAGCCCCTCACAGACACCAATATTCTGAACAAATTACAGTGGCGTATGTGTGAAATTTTCAAACTCATTATTTTGCACACTAAACCAAAAAAAATGCATGAAAATAATTAAAACAGGTTTAAACTGGATAGCATTTGCATATCATTTACACATAGCCCCTAAACTTTAACCTCTCTAGATGACCCATAATACCTAAGATGAGATAGATTTTGTAAATAGTCCTTTTATTGTGTTGTTTAGGGAATAATGACAAGGAAAAAAAAAAGTCTGTGCGTGTTTGGTGCCTAACTGTAGGTTTGGTGGGTGGTCGGCTGAACCTGCAGATATGAAGCCAGCAGATACAGAGGGCCGTCCGTGCTTAGAAGGGGATAGTGACCTTCAGTTACATTCTTGCACTGGGTCCCAGACAGGCTTTCTTCTGGACCTGAATCTGAGGTCAGGCTGGAAACACAGAGCCAAGGGAATTCCATGGAAGGTAATGCAGAGGAACGGGCAGTGTGGAGGCAGCCAGAGAGGTGGCCCAGACAGGCAGAAAAGATCCATCATAACGTAGCTCTGTTCTGTTCCTTTGACCACGTGCTCAGCAAGGTGGCCAGCAAGGAAGCCCCCAAATAGAGACGGGAGCGGAGAGACAAGAGCTCCGGAGTGCAGGCAAAGAATCACCACAGGGAGTAGATTAGAACAGCCGCGACTAGATATTGGCATATGGTGCTGGCCTCCCTCAGTAGCCTGCAGATATGATCAGACTCCGGTACTTTCCTGTCTCATAGTTTAGCCTTGTGCAGATGTCCTTACATGAGTATTTATGAATCGCTTCTAATAGTGCACTTGCGTTTGTGTGAGTTTGGTCAATGCTGAGGAAAACGGCATACTTCAATCAGTCTTAAAATCTTATTATTGGCTCCTGGCCACTCGTAAATGGAAGCTGTGTCCTCTCCAAGCCGTTCATAAACTGTGTCATAATGGCTATCTGGAGAGCACTTAAGAACAGAAGACTCTGAAAGGGTGCCATGGAGAAACAGACCTTCGCCCTTGGCTTCAGTGGTTTCTTGGATGGGATACCAACGGAACAGCAACAAAAGAAAAACGATGTAGATAAGGGGCTGAGAGATGGCTCCGTGCTTGAGAGCACTGACTGCTTTTGTAGAGGACCTGAGTTCTGTGCTCAGCCTCCACATCGTGACTCACGACCATCTGTAACTCCAGTGCCAGGGATCCAATACCTTCTTCTGGCCTCCATGAGCACCAGGCATGCACACGGTGCACATACATAACCTGCAGGCCAATGCTCATACACGTAAAATAAATCTGAAAATAATAGTTATCTTGTTCCTACCTCTGAACTCAGAGGTACTTTAGATAGTGGCCACATTTTCATACCTCAATATATTCTCACTCTTTATTTTTTTCTAAATACTTACTTTATGAAAATATGATGCACTTTAGAGTAATCACGGGAGAAGGGACACACCACGGAGCCACCAGGCGCCACTCACTCTCTGCTAGCTCAACTCTTGACAGTTCTGAGGCTGGGGCATAGCCCAGCGGGAGAGCACATGCTTGAATAACTAGAAGGGAGAGAAAAGAGCATTTTGGTAATGTTTCTGAAAATGCCTGTGTTTTTAACAATCTCGTGTCCTGGACTAGCTGTCTTGCTCTGGCACGGCTCACAAACTCATGCTGAATATAAATGAGGACACAATAAAACAGGCTGGGGATTTGAGTTGTTTGACTTTTTTTTTTTTTTTTTTTTTTTGAGTCTAGAAAGTACACTCATTCGGGTGCATTTAATCCAGCTTATCTCTATATCTACTTAACATGTTGGGTTGCCCAGAGAAGTCGAGCAACAAGCTAACGCTATTCCACAACAGCATATTGTGTGAGAC
Source organism: Peromyscus attwateri (assembly GCA_902168425.1). Lineage (NCBI taxonomy): Eukaryota > Metazoa > Chordata > Mammalia > Rodentia > Cricetidae > Peromyscus > Peromyscus attwateri. Next base: position 9,346 of record CABHPP010143606.1, read on the forward strand.
AGATGGCACCCGGCCCAACCTGTTTATCTTAGAGAACGGATGGGTCCCCTATCCACCAGAACCAGCAGTGAACAGTCTGTTTTGTGTACCGTCGTACTATCCCTGGGTAGAGCAAGGAACACATAAAATATTGTAACTAAGCAAGTAAGGAAGCCAGTTAAACTGACCCCCTGCATCACCGTAAATCACAAAGGCAGTACATGCTACCGGGTGATGGATGGGTATTGGGTCCTGAGTTAAACCTTCGCTCATTCATTTGACGTGCTTGTTAAGTGGCTGCCATGCACCAGGACAGCTGGGCCCTAGGACATCAGAGCAAGCAGAGCAGCTGTGTGCATGGAATTGACAGAGCTGTGGCTCGGTCGGAAGGAGACACATCAATGTCCACACAGAATTTCCTGTCCATAGCTAGATTTCGGTCTAATGGGACGGCTGGAATTGAGGCCGTGGGAGAGGACACTGCAGTCTCCAAATGAGTCAGCTGGTGGTACCTGTGTCAGCTTTCCGTTGTAGACATCGGAGCTCAGCTATGTGGGGTCTTCAACATCTCTCCCATCAAGTCCACAGGGAGCACCGCGCCTCAGATTCTTCATCTGCGAAATGGATTGGTTACTTCTCAGGGTTTTGTTGTTGTCTGAGACAGGCTCTCAAGCTAAGAATGACCTTGAATTTCTGATTCTCCTGCCTTTGCCTCCTGAGTGTTGGGATTACAAGTGTGTGCCACCACACCTGCTTTGTGCTGTGCTGGAGGATCGAACCCCGGGTTTCTCTGTGTGTAGCCCTGGCTGTCCTGGAACTCACGCTGTAGACCAGGCTGGCCTCGAACTCACAGAGATCCGCCTGCCTCTGCCTCCCGAGTGCTGGGATTAAAGGCGTGCGCCGCCGCCGCCGCCGCCGCCGCCGCCGCCGCCACCACCACCACCATGCTCCAGGACCATTTTTCAAGGAACAATTCTCTCGTTTCTCTTTTGACTGTTGTTTTGTAATTCCGCCTTTTTCCTTTTCTTCCTTCCTCCACACCCCAGGTGCGTTGTTCGCTTGCATAGCTTTCCTAGAAACACTGGGTGGAGTCGCTGCAACCTCGGCTTACAACGGTATTTATTCAGCCACTGTCGCTTGGTACCCTGGCTTCATTTTTCTGCTGTCTGCCGGCCTCCTCATCCTCCCAGCCATCAGTCTATGGTAGGTATCTCATCATCTTATCAAAGGGCTTATGGGTTAAATGAATCTTCTAACTCTGTGTGCAAAATGACAGATTCTTGACATTTGCCTTGGAGGATGCTTTGCTAGAGAACTGTTGGTCTCAAATACACCTGTCAATAATTTGAGACCTTAGAATGAGAGTGTTATTGGCCATCGAAAACTAAGGGGGAATGGCCTTCGGTCACAGATGTATGGAAGGCATTTTATGGGGACTCTTAAGAATAGTATCTTGGGAGCCGGGCGGTGGTGGCGCGCGCCTTTAATCCCAGCACTCAGGAGGCAGAGCCAGGCGGATCTCTGTGAGTTCGAGGCCAGCCTGGGCTACCAAGTGAGTTCCAGGAAAGGCGCAAAGCTACACAGAGAAACTCTTTCTCGAAAAAACAAAAAAAAGAATAGTATCTTGGGGGTGTAGTAGAGAGAAAAAACTCGTTTATTTGATTAATTTTAGAACACTATACATAATGAGTCAGTGAAGTTCAAAATGCCGGGATATGCCTGTTACACAGAGCTTGTATAATTTATTAAAAGCCAGGTATGGCTGGAAACGACAGAAGCTTGGTTACCTACGGATCTTTTAACCCCTTACCAACGCTTGTTTGATTTTGTAGGGCTGTCAAGTGCATTGGCTGGGAAGAGGGAAGCTACACAATGTTCGTCCCGGAAGAGCCCAGTGAGCACACGTCAGACTGACGACAGGCGGCAGCAATGCACAGGTCACACCCAGGACACCAGAAGAACACACAGCCCACAACCAGTATTTCATTTGCAATCTGTGTCAAAAGGTCCTTTTTTCTAAACGGAGTGAGCTGTGAGGCAGCACCTGGCTCTGCTGTTTCTGGGGCCACCTATCACCCCGTGTTCTTCAATACAGCAAAGACCAGCCCCAGCGCCTCCTCACCTCTCCTCGGACCAGAGAAAGTGGAGCGCAGAGGAGGGCTTGGGAAACTGCAATAAGACTTGAAGCAATAATCTAACTGACATGCTCCAGCCTCTCATGTGGAAACCAAGGAGTCTATCTGCACAGTGGACTTCTGACTGCTCAGGGATTTTGAAGACATAATGAAGAACTTTTATGCTGAATAATCACTGATAGGAAAATAATGTTCCAGGCATTCATAATTCTTCCTATACTTGACAGACGCTGGAAGATCCTATCAAGGCCTCTACTGACGGATGCAAAAATCCTTGAAGAGAAGCACTTTTTAAAATACGTATTTTTCACTTTTCCTAATATTTTAATTCAGTGACAAGCTTGGTTTTTATATGTAATGGGGAAGTGAGTACAAATTCATATTATAAAGAAAACGATCTTAAATTTTAAAATTGAGCAGGCAGCTCACTGTGTATAAAGTCAGTCATACCTTGCAGCCTGCTCTCACTCCCTGGCTGGGGAGAAGGCTGTCATGGCCCACAAACCCTGGCTGGCTTTCCCACCTCTGACTGTTCTTACTTTCCTCTAGCTCAGGCTCCACACTGTGCTGAGAAGGATGCTTCTAAAACACAGATCTTTTCTTTTCCAGCTAGAATCCTTCAGCAACTGTTGCTCATAGGAAAATAATTAGGCAAGCATGTGACCACAGCCTGATCCCGCCCCATCCCATGTCACACCACATTATACCCACGCTTATTTCCACCCTCGACCCCCAAACACCGTGTCTCCTTTTTACACACTGTTCATCTGTCCTTCCTCTCCTGTTTCATTAAAACTGCCACGTGTCAGCCAAAACACTGCTTTCCCAGTGCAGCCAGGGTTCTTGACATTTATCACCCATCCCTCAATCTCTGCAGGGCTTCCATAGCCCTTTGTATAAACAAGAATTTCAGTGGTTAAGAGCACGGCCTGCTCTTCCAGAGGTCCTGAGTTCAACTCCCAGCAACCACATGGCGGCTCACAGCCATCTCTAGTGGGATCTGGCGCCCTCTTCTGGCATAAAGGTGTACATGCAGATACAGCACTCATATACATAAATAGTAAAAATCCTTTTTTTTAAAAAAAAGGAATTCCATCTAGCATTTTCCACTGACATTTTTAAACATTTAATTTGTTTTTATGTGTATGAATGTTTGCACAGTGTGTCTCTGCACCACATGCATGCAGTGCCCACAGAGTCCAGAAGAGGGCGTTGTGTCCCCTGGAACTGGAGTTACAGATGCTTGTGAGCCGTCATGTGGGTGCTAGGACTGACCCAGGTCCTCTGCAAAAGCAGCCAGTGCTCTTAACCACTGAGCCATCTCTCCAGCCCGAGATTATATTTGTTCCCTCCACAGGTCTTCTTGAGGACAGGGACAGCCTTTGCTCATTGCATGCTCAGTAAATGTTGCGGGACTAAATTCAATGACTACAATTTCCTTACTTTTATTTGTAAGAACTGTTCAAAGTTACAGCTTTAACGGTTTATGAAGTCACCACTCCCTACGGTTACTAAGCTAAACCTGCAAACAGACTGAAAAGTGTTGGGCTGTGCACCTTTCAGGTTGATTATTTTGTTTCCATGGGTTATTCAACACCTTCCATTTTTCCTTTCTTTTCCTGTGTGTGCAGATGCATGTGTACGTGTTTGTGCCTGTGGAGGCCACAAGATAACTGCGGCTGTTGTTCCTCAGTCACCACCCACTCTGGTGTCTTGAGAATTGTCTCTGTCTGTCTCCTCTCCAAGGAGCCTGGGCTGGCTGGCCAGTGAGTCTCCACCTCCCCAGAGCTGGGACTCCAAGTCACACGGCCAGGCTGGCTTTAACATGAGTTCTGAGGGACTGAACTCAGGGCTTCCTGTTGGCAAAGCAAGCACTGTTACTGACTGAGCTCTGTCCCAGCCCCTTTTCCATATTTTGCTTTTCTTTCTCTTCCTTCCTTCCTTCCTTCCTTCCTTCCTTCCTTCCTTCCTTCCTTTTTTTTTAAACTTCTTTATTGATTCTTTGGGAGTTTCACATCATGCACCCCAATTCCACTCACCTACCTGTAGCACAAATTCTAATTGGTCTTTATAATAAAAACCCAGAGTCAGATATCAGGGTGCGAGCTGAAAGAACAGAATAGAGCAGCAGCCACTAGAAAGACTTCTTACCTCCAGGAATCCTGAAAGGGGCTGAGCTCCTGTCTCTACCCTGCCTTATCACTTCCTCTCTCTGCTCAGCTCTAACACTTCCTGTTTCCTCCTCCCAAGTGCTGGGATTAAAGGTGTGTGCCACCACTGCCTGGCCTCTAGTGGCTAGCTCTGCACTCTGATCTCCAGACAAGCTTTATTTGTTAGAGCACAAACAAAATATCACCATATTTCCCCTTTTGTCTAAAATAAAAAAGAATGTAATAATTCATATAAGAAAAACTATATACAATAAGTACAATAACTATATATAATACATACAAGCAATAATTACATTAACAATGTCTAGTCCATTAGCAAGTGACAAATTCAGAGAAAATATTCCATATCTATCCTATCTTGGTGAGTCCAAAAGTTTGTACCTAATTTACTTCCTATTCTAATTTTCAGTACCAAAATTATTTTAATGTCTCTCAACCTTATACACTTTATACCTCTTTAGTGAATTTCTTTTCGGAATCTGGTAACAAGGAGAACTATAACTATAAAGTCTTCAATTCCATCAGAGACCCGAAAAGGAAATAATACTACCCGAGTAAGCAGGAAGTGCAAGCAAGCAACTTCTAAAAAATGTGAGAAATGACAGAAACAGCTGGCTGCCTGAATAGTCACCCAAGTTTCCTCTATAACATTGGGGTATCCATCTTCAGCCCACAGGCCTAGCATATCTGACAGACTCATCTGTGAAGCAGGATTTTCTGAATGGCTGTCCTACCTTGTCTTGGCAAAGTTCAGCAGCCACTTTGCTTTGTGTCCTGCTTGTCCAATTTGAACGCACACACACTGTCAGCACCTCCCAGTCCCCCACACCCTCCCCTCATCCCTGCAGCTCAGCCACACAGAAGAAAACAAGACAAAGCAAGCAAACAAAACAAGAACAAACGCCGGGCGGTGGTGGCGCATGCCTTTAATCCCAGCACTCGGGAGGCAGAGACAGGCGGATCTCTGTGAGTTCGAGGCCAGCCTGGGCTACCAAGTGAGTTCCAGGAAAGGCGCAAAGCTACACAGAGAAATCCTGTCTCGAAAAACCAAAAAAAAAAAAAAAAAAAAAAAAACAAGAACAAACTAAACAAGAAAAACAAAAAACCTCTTCGCTTTCCCTTCTCCAACACCTCCTTATTCGCCCTGGTCCTCTGCCACATTTCAGAGTTGTGCGCAATGACACAGATGCCGTCGTGATGTTTCCTACAATCTGAGAAAACGCACTTTATGGTTTACAAAGTCCATTCTCTATCAACCTGTTATACTCTTAGTCATTTCCCACACGTGACAGACGAGGAAGGGAAGTCTCGGGGACATTTGGATGGACTGTGATCCTTCTACAATAGCAGTCTGTGCAGACGGACTGGACACCAAGATGAACACTAAGAAGTGTCAGTCACTGCTAGGGTGTGCATGCCCGTATCCAAAAGCAAGAACTGCACAATGAGCAGCGTGAAGAGCCTATGAAAACCACATCAGCAGGGATGGGGGTATGCTCAGTGGCAGGGCACTGGCCTACGGGGTACAAGGCCCTGTATTGGATCCCAACACTGCAAATGGGCAAAAATGCATCCACACAACCTTAGCTGTCCTCACCTGGGCACTCAGTCCACAGTGACTACCTGTTTTCAAGAGTAGACATGATTTTTTTTTTAAGTCACAACTCTCATCTTTATTTCTTAAAATGTATTTATTATTTCATGTGCATTGGTTTTTGCCTGCATGCATGTATGTCTGTGTGAGGGTGTCAGGTCCCCAGAATTGGAGTTAAGAGTTTTGAGTTGCCATGTGGGTGCTGGGAATCGAACCCAGGTCCTCTGGAATAGTAGCCAGTTCTCTTAACCACTGAGCCAGTGTTCCAGCCCTCTACAGGATGATCTTAATATAGCTAAGGGTCAACAGATAGCTTCTTGGATGAGCAGAAACCTACTGTGAGTGTAGTGTTTTGAGGGATTCGACTGCTAGTCCAGGGTCAAAGATAGATCATGAGTAAATGCAGCCACTTCCAACATGTCTGTCTGAAGAGGCATTAAATATGATGCTGAGGTTCGAGAGATACAGAGTTGAATGGGGGAATATACTCAGATGGAAATGAAGTTCTCAGTGAAGGTAGAAGAGTTGGGGTAGTGGGTGTTGATGGAGCTGCGAAACAGGAGAGAGACAAGTATGTTTTCTCCCATGTATAGACTCTAGATTTACATGTGAAAAAGATGAAGTATTTGAACGTAGGCAGGGAGAGGAGGGGGCAAGACAAGAATATGAAGGACACTGAGACACTGCATCAAATGTCGTGATCAAACCTACCATCTTACAACATGTCAATACATAAATAGTACAAATGTTACATATCAAAGGAAGAAAATGCTCCTGTGGTTCGGCAGTATAGAAAAAGGTGGGGTGTCTCACATCTCCTGAGTAGGCTCTTGTCTTCGGAGAGGAACATTTGTTTCCAGGGTATGACCACCCAACACTCACATCATAATTGTATAACCACCCATGACCTTCTTCACAATCTTTTCATCCATCTCTCTCTCTACAGCATCATTTTAGCTCAATGGCTTGTTACCTATAGTCAAAGTTCAAAAATATGTCTTGCCTTGAGACCCAGTCACAAGATTTTATTCCAAGATATTGCAGCGATTGCTTTAGTTTATTACCATCTGTTAGCTATTGCTGTTGACCTTTTACTTTGGAAATTAATAATCTTTTAATTTGTAAATTAATTATCACAGGCATAGTTTTTGGGGAAAAACAGAGTTAGGTAATGTCCTCAGTTTCAGACATCCACTAGAGGTCCTGGAATGGGTCTCCATGGACCAAGAGACTGATGGATCACTAAATGATGAGCTTGATAACAAGGGTAGATAGAGCCTTGGGTTCAGTGTTCTTCTAAAGAAATGCCTTGCTGTGGATATCTAAATTCAGTAGACCCCCAATGGGATCTTGCAATCTACTTTTGAAACTAACCCAGGGCTGGCAAGACGGCTCCTCAGGTAAACGTGCTTGCCACCAAGACCCAAATGGTAGGAGAGGACTGACTCCTACAAGTTGTCCTCTGACCTCCATACAGACGCTGTGGTACACACATAATAAATAGTACTAAATTTAAAAGATGTTTTTGAGAACTTCACGCAGTATATTTTGATCAAACTCAACACCCCCAAATTCCTCCCCAGATCTACTGTCTCCACCCTTACCTCCCTACCCAACCAACTTCAGACTTGTTTTGCTTGCTTTTAAACCCTCGGAGTTCAATGTTTCCCAGCTACTCTTGGGAGTGGGGTCTGCCCTGGAGTGTGGTGCTCCTGGCAGGGGTCAAGCGTTTAAAGAAACGGAATCCCCCTCCCAGCAGCCATCGAACGCCACTAGATACTGAGCTAGAGGTGAGGTTTCACGGCCACACCCCACCTACCTCCACACCAGGACTGTCTGACTTGAGTTTGCACAGGCCTGTTCATGCTTCCGAGTTCCTGTGCACAATGCACTGTTTTGTCTAGAAACAGTTTCTTTCCTTGAAGATGTTAGAGGTGGTTGGCACGACCCCCAATAAAAATAAAGGGGGGCCACACCCACTGCATAAGGACTAATGGAAAGGCAGCAAGCCCATCTGCATTTCTGGAGGCAGGAGTGAACGCCTGTGTCTGGTCAAAGGGAAATGCCATGTGCTAAACCCCCCAGTTCCGCGTGTGAAAACCCAACTCCTTGTCGCACCCCTATTGTGTATGCTTCTCCTTTGTCCTGAGTGCTATGATGAATTCAATCAAATACTAATACTGTGGTCCTCCCTCTCCCAACCTCAACTCCCCTGAGGGAGAGGGGCTGTGAGTTAATAATGAGCTTCCACGGAAATCCCTCAGGAGCACCTGATGCTCTCAGCCTCTTCCTCCTGGCTGTTTATCTGTCCTTCAGGATATCCTTTTTAGCAAAGGACAGTATTGTGAGCTATGCTCGCAAATCACTGAACCTGAGGGGGCATCGGAAACCACGATGCCTGACTCTTGGGGCAGTGTTGTAGGACAGAACCCTTATCTGGCCCTAACTCCTTGTCGACACTCAAAACAGAGTGGAATTACAGGACAGCCTGTCAGTGTATGCCAGAGAATCACTTGGTATTGGAAGTACTGAGTACAGAGCCCTTTTCCAGCAGATCTGGAACCTTCCCGTAAAGAGCCTTGAACGGGAAGACTGGTAACTCAGAAGAAGAACGGTAGCAAGGAAAACATGAAACCATTCTCCAATACTGTCAGAGCATCTAAGAGGAAAACTGCACAGGGATATGCGAATTTCAGGGAACCCAAATGATTTCCCAACTCCAAACATGCACCGCGGACTCCAGACTGGGACCCACCAGCACGCTTTGCTTCTCAGCTTTAGACTATTCATCGGCAGCTTTCTTAGGACACAGAAGGCTACCATTTTCATATAAATGAGGAGTCTTCAATGCAGGGTGAGCCTGGTAGCACTGGCGGCGGC
>CABHPP010143606.1:18204-31962 GCA_902168425.1 Peromyscus attwateri
CTATGTTTAAAAAAATGAAGTTTACAGAAAGAGGAGAAAGCAGGCTGAATTGGACGCTGTGGAGTTTGTAACATTTAGGAGAAACACGTTTCCAGAACCCAGGAACCTGGGCTTTGCTGTAACCTCAGAGCCCAGAACCCACCTCCAGGCTTTCAACCAACTCACGACCCAAAACTAAAGAGCCAACACTTGCAAATGACCGAGCAATCCTGTCAGTACTTTAATGTGTACGTCAGACGGGGGGAGGCAGCTACACAGTGCGCGTCCGTGGTTCCTGCACGGCACCCGCCCTACAGCAAGCCCAGCTTGTACTCCACCATCAAGTGCGGCTCGCCCATCAGTTCACTCTGGGATGGATCTGGAGAGAAACAAAAACAGATTCCGTAAACAACCGTTCAGACACAGACGCTAAGTTCCGGGTCAGCATAGGAGAATCTGTGACAGTCAAACCAACCCAGTGACGACAGGCAGGCTGTCTGAGGCTGGAGCAGAGGGAACTTGGGGTGTGCAATAAAACAATTCTGTATCTTGATTGAGGGGATCCAGCTACACAGCTCTGTAAAGGACAGAACTGTCCACCTAAAGATGGATCCATCCAATAGCATATCAATCCTATCTCAATATAAGTGACTTAAAAAGAAAAGAACAGGGCTGGAGAGATGGCTCAGCAGTTAAGAGCACCAGCTGCTCTTCCGGAGGACCCAGGTTCGATTCCCAGCGCCCATATGGAGGCTCAGAACTGTGTGTAACTCCCACTGCAGGGATCCGGCGCCCTCCTCACACAGATGTACATGTAGGCAAAACACCAATGCATATCAATCTTTTTTTTTTTTTTTTTTTTTTGAGACAGGGTTTCTCTTGTGCAGCCCTGGCTGTCCTAGAACTCGCTCTGTAGACCAGGCTGGCCTTGAACTCACAGAGATTCTCCTGCCTCTGCCTCGTGAGTGCTGGGATTAAAGGTGTGTGCCACCACAGCCCAGTTATAAATAAATCTTTAAAAAGGAAAGAATAATTTTTTTTCCAAAGTTCTGGTGCTTCCGATGGCTTTTCACCTGACTAAGAACTATTTACATTGCAAAAACTTTTTTTTTTTTTTTTTTAATGATTTATTTTACGTGCATTGGTATTACGCCTGCATGTATGTCTGTGTGAGGGTGTCAGATCCCCTGGAGCTGGAGTGACTGACAGTTGTGATCGGTCATGTGGGTCTTGGGAATTGAACTCGGGTACTCTGGAAGAGCAGCCAGAGCTCTTAACCACTGAGCCATCTCTAGTCTCTGCAAAAACATTTTATCTTTTCTATCTTCTGCCCCGTCACAGACACACAAACAGAAATCAGAATTCTAACGCAAGAGCACCTTAAACCCCGCCATCAGTGTTAAAGACTGGAAGCTGTACTGGACTGCGGTAAGGCACTGAAAGCCTTTGACAAATCCCGTCCACAGGGCTCCCTGCAAAGTCTCCACCCTCTCACCACCCACCGAGCTCAACGCACCAAACCTGCACAGTGTGCACAATGAGACACTGGCCGATGCGGGGCAGAGGGGCTTTGGGAAGCTGTGGTGTTCGAGTATGCCCATTAGTTAACTTTCCGCTCCACCTCGGAAGCGCTGTCTCTAAGAGTTAAGTCATCACTCTCACTGAAACAGGAAGCACCCAGCAGCAAGGCATCAGTCCGCAAGTTAGGAGATGTGCCCTGAGCTCCCACGAGACACTAGAAGCCTTCCCTGGAACGGAAGTTCACTCACCGTAGGGGGTGAGGGCACCTCGAAAAGCCCAGTTTTAACTTTCCTGGTGCTGTCATAAAATGTGCAGAACCGAGTTAGCCAACACTCCCTGAGGAGACCAAGTTGCAGCCTGGGCAGGTGCAGGGGAGCGGTGAGTGTGCCGGAGGTCACTTACTGATGAACAAGAAAGACTTGTTCTTGTTCATCAAGGAAGTGCTACCCAATGAATTAATGCAACGCAGGGGGAGGCACCAGGTAGCCATGGCAGTCCCCAGCTACCCCATCTATGAATACACGGTACCCAACCAAGGAACGCCACCCCAAGCGCACTACAGCGGTCTCACCACAGTGGACATGAGCTCCCTCAACAGGGGACCTTTGCAGCTAACTTCTACCTCACAGAGAGATGCAGAGAATGAACATAAAAAAGACGTTCTCAAGCTCATTTCATGATCTTCTGAGACATGAAATTATGTGACATCAGAGCTCTTCCTAAGATGAGGAAATGGCTTTGCATGCACTCTGGGTAAGCACCCAGTGTCTGTCTGTGGTCCGCGGGTCCTGCTTTGACCCCACTGGCTTTTCAAACTCCATGCTGCATCCTACTGGTCTCCCGAACTCTGAAGAGCCAGTCCCACACACTGAAGCCCAGAACAAGCACCGTAAACCTCACTACCGCACACCCGAGTCTACATCAGCATACACACTGACAATGGCCTTCGTGCTCAACACATGGAACTCGAAACCGCGGGGACCTGACTGCGATGACTACACCTCAGAGCTTCAAGTGGTCCTGTGTGTGCTGAGACAAGGTCCACTCTGCCTCTCACGAGCCTGCAAAGCCCCAAAGACAGAGATGCCCACAACAAGCAGCTTTAATACCCGACTAAGATGGAGGAGCCGTGGACATGAGGTCCCTTCTGGAACAAAACACCAAATACACAAGTATCACCCGACCCTCCCTTCACTGCAGGAAGTGCAGTTCAGGGACCAACAGAGCACTGACATGGGGACATCTGCCATCAGGAAGTCCCATCTCTTCTTCATCCAGAAACCTGCAGCAGGCTAACCCGTCAGCTTGCTCCAGGGTAGCTAGCTCAATCCCTCACTAGCCTTAGCTGTCAGATTTCGAGTCTACTGCTTCTCTGGCCTCAGGCAGCTTTTCCCTCTAATTTTATCTGAGGAATCAACTTTGTATTATATCCCAGTCACTTGTCCCTCCCAACCCACTATGACTTAAATTCCCAAAATGTGTCACAGTCCGCCCCTTCCGGCCTTAGCTCAACATGCAGCTCCTCAGCTGAAGACAGCCAAGGCTCACTGTCTTGTATTCAGAGTAAAAAAATCAGTTTTGCCAGTGCCTTAATATGTCACTGAATTAAGGCTCAAAACTCCTTGCTCTTTTTTTTTTACATGTAAGAACAAAAATTTTTATACAAGTCAATTTTAGAACTTATTAATTTTCATTTAAAACTAAGAATAAATGAACCAAAATGTTGTCTGAGTGGTCTGAGTGTGCCTAGGAACATCAGGTTTTCCAGCATTCATAAAGTCCCCTCAGGGAACAACGAAATACATACAGTGCAGCTTTGCTGGTTCTCCACTTCCCCTGCACTCTGGGGTGGAGCAGGCTGTGCCCAGGGCGGGTCTGGAAGACGCACAGGATGCTGCATGCACGGCTCTTACTCAGAAGTCCCCCACCTCAGCCATAATACCACTCCTGGGAGAACGTGGTGAAGAATGGCAGGCTCTTCCTTCCCCCTCACTTCCCACCTCAGCACACAGATTACTGGACGGGGTGGAGGGGGATGGGTTTAAGTTTGAAAGAACGTTTTTCTCCGACTCCTTCCGTTACATGAAAACCAGTCCCACAGATGCACACGCCACTGATGGAGTGCCCAGGACAGTATTGACATCAGCCTTCCTCTCCGGACAGGGAATGAGTTACACTGACTGAAAGGCGTGATCTCAGAACAACAAACCCTGGAGTTAGTACCATTAAGTCTCATCTTAGGGCCGGGAATAAATACAAATGACTGACCAGCCTGATTTCCCTGGGGACAATGACTGCTGGCTGCTGTCACCTTGTAAAGTATAGGTTCCGTAAGTGTTGAGTGTCACTCACCATTAAGAATATCCTCAAAACCAATGGTCTCATCATTGCCCCTCAAAATATCCAGGGACAGGTTTGAGCTTGGAAGGAATGGAAGACGCTGAACCTGGGGGAGAAGAGAAAAGGGTAGCCTTAGAAAAATTGAGGGGAAAGGTAGACTGCGTGCCATAATCCCATGCTCTTGAAAAATTTACAAAACTAAGTAAAAGTGCCATTTAGCCAGTGGGGAAAAATAATTCACATTTTAGGTACAGACCAAGTTTTAAAGTGTTTGGCAATGGAATAGTAACTTTTACTAGTTTAGTAACCTGCCACATCTGCCTGTGTTTATTCCACTAACTAACCCACCACGTCTACCTGTGTACTACCACTAACTAACCCACCACGTTGACCTGTGTTTATTCCACTAACTAACCTACCACGTTGACCTGTGTTTATTCCACTAACTAACCCACCACGTTGACCTGTGTTTATTCCACTAACTAATGTACCATGTCTACCTGTGTACTACCACTAACTAACCCACCACGTCGATCTGTGTTTATTCCACTAACTAACCTACCACGTCGACCTGTATTTGTTCCACTAACTAACCCACCACGTCGACCTGTATTTGTTCCACTAACTAACCCACCACGTTGACCTGTGTTCTGGGGTGTTGCTTCTGTTCGGGAAAACTTTAGCACATACCACGTGATTGTTGTGGGATATCTGTACACTGTGTGAAGATGGATTGCTGTGATTGGTGTAACAAAGAGCTGAATGGCCAATAGCGAGGCAGGAGGTATAGGTGGGACTTCTGGACAGAGCGAGCTCTGGGAAGAAGAAAGGGCGAGCTGCCGCCAGACGCAGAGGAAGCAGGACATGCAGGAGGAGAGGTGAAAGCCATGAGCCACGTGGCAGCATGTAGATGAACAGAAATGGGTTAATTTAAGTTATGAGAACTAGTCAGAAACAAGCTAAGCTAAGGCCGAGCTTTCATAATTAATAAGAAGTCTCCGTGTCATTATTTGGGAGCTGGCGAGACAGAGAAAGATTCATTACATGTGTTGAAAAGCAAAGCAAACTCCCAAAGCCTAACACCACACCTCACTCAGCACAGAGAGACCTGGTTCCTGAGGAATCTGAGGGGAGTGAGCCTTTCCATGCTGTTCTGCACCGCTTAGAACAAAGGTAAACATAACCTTTTCAACCGCAGTGGGGACCGGAAATGCAGACCAAGCTCACCTCGGAGGCTTTTAAGCCAACGTGACCTCTTGCCACGCGCTAAAGGCAGGTGTAGACTGGTAACGGTGTGAAGCGTTGGCGAGAGCATGGACTGTACGGGAGAAGCCTCTGGATTCCCATTCCGACCATCACTGGCCCAATCGCATAGCTCTGCACCAGTGACCTGTCTGAGACGGGACCCAGACGGGTGTGCTGCACAGCCTGCACTCGGCCACCACAGTGTGCTCAGTACACTCAGAAGGGCCAAACTCAGTCTCCAGTCCGGCTGCAGATCATGGCATACTCTGCCAAGGCCGAGGCAGTCAGCAATGAATGACGCCAGGACTGAAACCCATCACCGTCTGCAGAGGCGCTTTAGGGAGACCCACCCTCTCCACTGAGTGAAGACGCTCTTCTCAATTGCCAACAGCCTACAGTGTTATTGGTCTTTACAATGTGAAAGATGTCATTCAAAACCAAGAGAGGAAGCAGGCAGAAGAGAGAAGAAAGAGGAAGAAGCTATAAATGGAGAGGATAGAAAGGGTCTGAGAGGCAGTGAGGCAGACAACTGTGAAAAGCGGGGCCTGCAAAACACAAGGACCGGGAAAACAGGGCTCACGCACTGAGCAAAGCCTTTCGACAAAATGGTACTAAAAGCTCAGGCCACCCATTCTACTATGTGTCCCTTCCCAAGGCGGACAGGAACTAGGGAAGGACGCTCACAGTTCTGTGCAAACACTGTTTTACGGACTCTTGAGAATAGCCTGTGCTGTTCTGACCGCCTTTCCATTTCACAGCAGTAAGGAGCTGAGAGCTGGCTCAGTGAAGAGCACTGGCTGCTCTTCCGGGAAAACCAGGCTCCCAGCACCTATGTGGAGGCTCAGAACAGCCTCTAACTCAGTTCCCAGGGGATCTGGCCTCTGTGAGCACTGCACACACATGGTGCCTAGACATATATGCACACATTCACACATGTAAAATAAGACTAAATAAACCTTCAACAACCAACGTGCTTCAGAACGTTCCTCTTGAGTGTTTGGATTAGATGGTATGGTCCACACTCAGACTCAAGCCATTCTCACTTAAAGCCATTTCAGAGTCGTCTTCTTGCAAAGAAGTACTTAAACCACAAGCCTATAAAATCGATGGCACTCAGCACAGACCACAAGACTCAGGGTTAGCAGGCCACAGAAAGGAAGCCATGGCAGCAGGAAACAAATGCATGAAAGCCCAAAGTAGGAAGCAGGAAGCCAATCCATCAGGCAAGCTGGGTTTTATCCGGGGGGACACAGTGAGGCGCGCACACAGTGAGATCCGTTTTCCAGGCTCTCTGGGTGGAGAGCAGAGGGCTGAGAGGAGCAGGGTGGGAATCACTGCAGTAAACAGTCAGGCAGATCTAGTAAGGACCAGACATGGGGCGTGGGGGTGACATAACTGTGAGCGAGACCACCAAGGCTAATGCCTGCCTCAGGCAGAAGCCTACTCCATCAGGACATGGGGGATGACGAGTTACTCTGCCTGGCCCACAGGTTCACAGGTCAGAACGACTGTAGTCAGCAGCACATGAGTAACAGAGCGGGCCAGGGAGGGAATGGCGAGGGAAGAGCAGAGAGGGGCACTTCAGGGAACAGCCCAAAGGAACCACACATGGCTGGAAGTGGGTTTCGGAGAGAACGGGGACGTGGGTTCAAGTCTTCAAAAATCATGGGGGAGGAAGGAGCTTTGGGGTGAAATGCCACAGTGTTCAGGTAAAAATGGGTTGAGAGGACATCTGCACTGTTCGGGAGCCGGAAGACACGGGCACAGAGGAAGAGGAAGCAAATGAACAGACACAGGAAAACAAGGGCTTCCAGCAGCTGAACCTGTAGAAGCCGACGAGAGACATCAGCATGAGGCGTGACGACACGCTCCTTTAACCGCAGCACACAGCGGGCACAGGCAGGCAGATCTCCGAGAGTTCAAGGCCAGCAAGGTCTACAAAGCAAGTTCCAGGCCAGTTAGAGTTACATGGTGAGACCCTATCTCAAAACTAATTAATTAATTAGGGATTGATACAACTTTTAAGATGGGATTTGATATATGTAACTGCCACTGATGAGCCAAAGCAAGAAGAAAGAGAAGCCAAAGGTGTCTGCTGACAACGGGTAGTTGATCCCGGAAGTAGTGTGACGCAGTGGAACCCAGAACACAGGCAGCAGGGGACAGTTCTCACAGGCAGAAGGACATCACACACAGCTACTCCTTAAGCAACAGGTAACCCAGAGGGCAGAGAACACAGAGGCAGACAGCTACATCTTCAGACACTGTCTGTAACATGAAGACATTCGCCATCTAACAAGTTTCCTCTAGGAAGTAGGAAGCAGGGTCACACGTGACAGAGGGAAGCAGACCAGGCTGTGAGGAACCAAGGGGAGCAACGTCTAGACAGCCGTCACAAAAGCGCCAGCCCACGTGGGACAGAGGACGCTCACCTGCTGCACTGCCTTGAACTCCATCTGTAACTTCAGGGGGGCAAACAGACCCTGGATGTTCCTCAGGGTGGAAAAGTTCATCTTGTCTTGGTTGAGCTGGAACTAGAGGGACAGAGCAAGTGTAACCCAGGTGCTTGTCACAAGTGCCCCAACGCCGGTCTGCAAGCACGACACTGGAACCGACGTAAAGCGCACCTGCTAATTTCTCCCGGACAAATCCTGTAACATTCACGTCTGCGCATCTGTGTGAGTGGTGTGTGCATGTGTGGTGTGCGCATGTGTTCATGGAGACGTGAGCCCGCACAATGAGGCCAGGGTCAACACCAGGTCTCTTTGTCAACAGTTCCCCATCTTATTTTTTGAGACATGGTCTCTCACTGAACCCGGGGCCTATGGATTCAGTAGGTCAACCAGTGAGTACCAGGGATCTGCCTGTCTCCCCTCCTTCATCCAGAAATGGTACCCCAAACGTCTTCTAACGTGGACTCAAAAACAAGTGCCCACACCTACTTCTATTTTCTAGCAGAGGATAAAAAAGAAAGACACAGGTAACATACTCACATTTTTTTCTGATAATTCAAGAGGGTGACTGGGCAAAAGTTCATTTTTCACAGAAGAAAACCTAAAGGGAGAAAAACAAACTATTTAACAGGAGATTCTACATCATTCTCTACCACAGCTCAAGGTGCAGGTGTAACTGTGGGGTCGGGGCATAGGTGACCATCAGCCAGCATGAGGCCCAGGGCACGAGCCCCACCAACACCCCCAAGGCTGTGATTTCGCAACAGTAGTGTGCCAGAGAGTTTTCTGGAGGTGAGAACCTTGTTCTCATAGTGATGGTGACACTCAGTACAGGAACAGAAATCTTCATTAAAATACACAGAACTTTAACCCCAGCACTCGGGAGGCAGAGGCAGGCGAATCTCTGTGAGTTCGAGGCCAGCCTGGGCTACAGAGCGAATTCCAGGACAGCCAGGACTGTTACACAGAGAAACCCTGTCTTGAAAAACAACAAACAAACAAGCAAACAAAACCACACAGACCTATGAATGAGCAGACAGAGTAAAAATGCACCTGCTACAGACAATGGGACTCGAGATTTCAATTACCAGCGGGGGTTCCAGACACGGACACTAACTCATGCCCTCCGTCTACAGTAAAGTTGATGGTAATGCCACTGGAAAACCGCGGTAAAGCTTTACACATTTTTACATTTAACTAGTCCACTGGTTTCATTTTTATTTTGACGTCTTTCATGGGTTCTCATGTAAGTCTTCTCATAAAAAAATTTTCAGTTGTTTTAAAGAATTTGCTCAGCATGTGTTCACTATCACTGCCACTCTGACATGCTTTTCCTAGGACAGGAGAGCCAAGACTCTTCAATATGCACTACATCTTTTTTGAAGACATGTAAACAACACGGTTAAGGGACCCACAGCAAGGACCAGCCCAGTGGTCACTGTCAGGCTAAGTACTGTCGAAGCCAGGGGCTGGGGGCAGAAAAAAAACCCTGCAACAGCCGTTCACTGTGGACAGACAGAACGTCATCAGAGAGACAGACATGAGCACTGTCTGTGGACAGACAGAACGTCATCAGAGAGACAGACATGAGCACTGTCTGTGGACAGACAGAATGTCATCAGAGAGACAGACATGGGTACTGTCTGTGGACAGACAGAACGTCATCAGAGAGACAGACATGAGCACTGTCTGTGGACAGACAGAATGTCATCAGAGAGACAGACATGGGTACTGTCTGTGGACAGAACGTCATCAGAGAGACAGACCATGAAAACAGCCCTTTGAATGTAGTCTTACTAGCTAATTTGGAAGAAAAGAAGCAACATTACTTTTTTTGTTTTTGTTTTTGGGGACACGGTTTCACTGTATAGCTCTGGCTATCCTGGAACTCGCTTTGTAGACCAGGCTGGCCTTGAACTCACAGAGATCCACCTGCCTCTACCTCTGCCTCCCGAGCGCTGGAATTAAAGGTGTACACCACCACCACCCAGCAAGAAGAAACATTTCATGCTGAAGCAAAAACTCCCCAAGACTTGGTTGGCGGCTAGCCTATTAATTTCGTTTAAAGTTTTATTTGTTTTTATTTTGTCTGATCCTACCCATCATCCTACAAGGTGCCACACACTAGGAGAACGGCTCCTACTCTGCTGAGATACTTATCCCAATGCAAGGACCATGCAGGCCTCTTCCTCCTCACACTCCATCTGAGTGTGTAATGCACTATAGCCCAAATCTAATATACATGCATAGCCTTTCAAAGAGTCCCTCGAGAGGAGCCCACAGAAGCGTTCATTAGCGCAAGGCGCAGCCACAACTCCCCACATACCCTTTCCGGAGGAGATCATGACTCTCAAAAGGCCCACTCGCTGAGAGCTCTGTAACTGGAATACTGTCCTTCAGCTGCGACCCAAGGCCTCTGGCGTTCTACAACACAAAGTCGCACAGCAGTTAAAGACGACAGATAAGGTCAGTGCCCTCAAGAAGCCGGGATCTACACAGATAGAGCCTTACGTACTGTGGCCGCCAGCCCACAGGGTACAGTGAGTAATACCACCTTTGGGGACAGACGGACTCCCGCTCTCACTGCTGACTGTGCCAGCAGGGAAAGCTTCTTATATATAAAAAAAAAAATAACATAAAGATATGAACATATAAACAAGCTTCAAGCAGTCTGAGATGACCGACTAACATATTAATGAAGTGGCAAAATTCAAACATGGACAGTCATATATAAAAAAACCCGTGTTCCGCCCTAAAATTGACAGTCTTGGAAGGTTTATGGGAAGATCAAGCAGATTCACTTCTCTGGAAAGAGACCTCCCCTTAGGTTTAATGCAACGTTTAACACAGTGAAGAGCCCGAGGACAGAACACTGGCGAACACCGCTTCTTGGGACAGATCTAGGAACAATAATTGACTAATTTATTAATGTATTAATAATAAAAGATGGAATTAAGACATGACACCTAGGAAAATGGGGTCATAGGAACTAAGAGAAAGGGGGAGGGCTGGTTACTATAAGTAAAACTAAATGCAGCTAATTGAGATGCCGTGAAAAGTTAAAAGCAGCGCCTCTAGAACTGATACACTGTCACCTAACACCCCTATCTGCCCAGGTCCAGAAAAACGCAAGCCTGTGGGTAACCTGGTGTCCGGTACTGGTCTAGAACTAACTTCCGAGAAAGCAGCTTTTCCATAGACTTAGTTCATCTGTGAATTTTACCTGGCGGCTTGTGGTGTGTGGCACCAGCACCCACCGGGTCTTGCTCGAACCTCACCAATTTCCCAATTCTGCACAGCAAGGTTTCCCTAAAAAAAACTCAACTTCACCACCAAAACTGCCAAAGACCCCATCTACGCTTCATTAACATCTGAGAAGTAAAGTCCTGGGTCCTGAATCCGCAAAGCAAGAGCCCACACTGCTGCCAGGAAGCCATGGTGGATCAGGAAGAGAACCTGCAATCTAAAAGACTGTCACCTACTCAGTGACTGCCAGCCAAGCCGACTTCCAGGACCAGCCCCATATGAATACAGCTTTCCCAACGCTAAGGGACATCGCTACCCTACATTCTCCTCCTGCAGCTGCTTTAGTGAAAAGCGACAAGGGGAAAAGTTTCCGTATGCACTCTAGAATCGCTGTCCCCATCTTCCCAATGTCCTTCTGCAAACTATCAGGGCTCCTGAAGGCCCTAGCACTGTGTCAGATAAAAGTAAGTCTACAGAGAGTGTTTCTCACACTCCTGTACAATGGTTAGCGGGAGTGTTGGCCAACACGAGCTTTCTGGGCGTGGGCAGATGGGCTGCAAGGAGTATCAGGTCTGTGCCATGGTGACTCAGGAGTCTGCTCAAAGAGAAACAGAAAGTGGGAAAGGGGGAGAGGCCAGAAGAGGGAGAGAGGGAGTCCAAGCACTAACCAATACAGACAAACCGGGAGCAACAACAGCGCCCCAACACATGGCACAGGGAGAGATGTTTGCAAACCCAGGCTGGGTTGTATAAATGCAACCTGCCGTCGTGGGCAGAGCTCGGGGGCTCCAGTCACCCCGAGGGAGAGGGGGAGTGGCGGTGTCCCAGCACCCACACAAGGGTCGGCTTTCAGAGGTGCCCTGTGCGTCCGCGCCAACTACCGGGAAGGGGCGCGCAGGCCTGGGAGGCCCTGGGGACCGGAGCGCGCGGTCCCACGGGAAGCAGCACCACCCGAGAGCGCGCAGCCGCGGTCATGCCCACGCCAGGCACCCTACGAGAGCGCGCAGCCAGGCTCATCCTCGAACCAGGCACCCGCCGGGACCGCGCATCCGCGATCGTGCCCGCGCCACGGACGCCCGCCGCGATCACGGGCGTTTGCGCTCACTCACCATCTTGGAAACCGCTCTGCGAAGGCTTCTAAGCCCGCTCTAGTCGGCCGGCCAAGCTGCTCACTTCCGTTTCCGGGGCCGAGCCCCCACCACATCCGCCGGAAGTGCGTCCGTCCGGCCAGGAAGGAAAAAGGACGTGGGAGGAGCAGGGAGTCTCTCTTTGCCGGGGCTCCCACGCTTGCGATCCCGGGGGTAGCGAGGGCCAAGGACGCAGCTAGGGTGTGCGCTGGGCCTGGGCTCGCGTGGACGGTTCGGGGTTGGCGTGTGCAGATGCATAGACTCCCCAGAGGCCGTGCAAAGAGGTCGGGCGTGATTTGCCTGAAGTTCTGCTGGTGAAGCAAAAGTCGGACAAGAGGCTTTTACATTTTTCTAAGTCGAAGATCCAAGGCTTGGTGTGTGTGTAGAACCCAAAGAAAGGAGCAAGCTAGCGTGGTCACTGAGCTACAGCCGCCGGTGGACTCCAGGGGTCGGGGGTGTGGGTATTATCGGGTGGGGTGGGGTGGGGTCGTAACCTTTGTCCCGAGTCAGGTCCGGCCACCCGACCTCAATAAGCCAGTTAAAAGCGGAAGGCAGAAAAAGGATATTTAGTGAATGTGGGTGGCCACACTGGGAAGACCACAAAGACTTGGGTTCCCCGGGACTAAATCCTTTCTTCAATAAAATGGGTATGTGTGTAAACAATTTAAGTCAATGTCATCATAGCTAACGCATACTATACTGGCGCTTAGAACTACAGATAAACATGCTGCACATGGGTCATTTCCTAAATCTTTCCATTAAACTTACTAATTTCTTTAAAATGTGTCTAGTTTGACGGTGTGTATGTGCATCACGTGTGTGCCTGGTGCCCTCACACTCCTTTACAAGGGTAGCAGTATTTGCCAACCCAAGTCTGGGGATCTGGAACTGGAGTTTCAGATAGATGGTCGTGAGCCACCCTGTGGGTGCTGGGAACTAAAACGAGTCCTCTGTGAGAGCAGCAGGTGCTCTTAACCACTGAGCCATCTCTCCGTGCCCCTTGGCTCGAATTTTGAGAGTACAGTACAGCATGGAAGACAAGGCAGGACAGCTAGCTAATGCAGGTCTGGTCACTTGGGTTCTGCAGGCGGAAGCATAAAGAGATAAACACTGTTGTCCTTTGACTTTCACCTTGGTATTCCATCTGGGACCACAGCCCATGGGATGGTGGTTCCCCCATTCAGGGTACATAATTTTTAGTTAAAACTATAGAAATGGCCTCGCAGATATGCCTAGACTATGTCTCCTACAGTGGTTCTCAACCTTCCTGATGCTGTGACCCTTTAATACAGTTCCTCATGTTGTGGTGACCCCCCCAACCATAAAATTATTTTCATTGCTACTTCATAACTGTAATTTTGCTACTGTTAGGAAGTGTGTAGATATCTGATGTGACTCCCCCAATGGGGTCAAGATCCACAAGTGGAGAACTACTGTTAGGTGACTCTAAATCATCTCAAGGTGACCATTAAGATTAACCATTGAGCCGGGCGGTGGTGGCGCATGCCTTTAATCCCAGCTTTTGGGAAGCAGAGGCAGGCGGATCTCTGTGAGTTGAACGGCCAATGGCAAGGCAGGAGAAAAGATAGGCGGGGCTGACAGGCAGAGAGAATATATAGAAGGAGAAATCTGGGAGGAGAGAAGTAGCCAGAGAAGGAGGAGGACTCCAGGAGCCAGCCACCCAGCTACACAGCCAGCCATGGAATAAGAGTGAAAGTAAGATTACAGATGTAAGAAAAGGGAAAAGCCCAGAGGCAAAAGGTAGATGGGATAATTTAAAGTTAAGAAAAGCTGGCAAGAAACAAGCCAAGCTAAGGCCAAACATTTATAACTAAGAATAAGCCTCC
>CABHPP010143608.1:5191-47212 GCA_902168425.1 Peromyscus attwateri
TAGTTCTAGTTATTAGTAGTTCTAGTTATTAGTAGTTCTAGTTATTATTAGTTACTGCTGTTAATCTCTTGCCCAAATTATAAATTAGACTGTAGCATAAGTATGGACATATAGGAGGAAAAGTCTGGAATGCCTAAAGTAGCAGTATCCAAGGCTTCAAGTATCTCCTAGGGTATCAGCATGTGTCCCCTGCACATAAGGGGGACTGCTGCACACACTTTTGGGCTAGGCAGGGCTTGCCACTGAAACTTGACGAAGACCTTATCTGCATCGCAGCTTCATTTTCACACTGTTACATATTTGTGATTCATATTCAGCATAGATCTGAGTGCCTGTGACAAAACAAATACAACCTTTTATAATTTGAGCAAAATTATATGTGTGAACATAGCAGATAACAAACATAAACTTTATCTGATAAGTAGCTTAGAGCCTTGGAGTAGTAGGGGCAGGGAAGGACCAGCTGATGATAGCTTTAGACCAGTAAGTAGTAGACTGGAGCCTGCAATAACAGTACACATTCATTGGGACCCAGAGGTGAGTCACCTCACACACATGAACAAGCATCCACTAGGAGAAACCCCTGGTCTGTCAAATGCCTAGGTTGCAATTGAATTACTGGAAGTATTCATGCAGAATCTTTTTATGGTTAAACTTCATGTATCTTAGCAGCTTTGGCTGCTACATAAGCCTTGTTTCGAGGAAAACACACATTGTTCCAACTGTTGAAGAATGTATGACCTGTTGAGGACTATACCCACTAAAGTTATTCTGCATATCTTAAAGATCAACCATTATGGATACTCAAAGGTGACATTTTTCTAGCTCAAGATACAGGGAAGAGTACTTGGATGGATAGTGGAGGCATAGGGAAAATTCAGTACCGGAGTTGTACAGATTAGTTAGATATAAAGTAGAACAGGAAGTGAATACATCATAATTATATTTTGGGGAAGATATAAAACAGAAAGGGCATAGAGGAGACAGTTGTCAGGGAGGGCAATGTGTAGTCTAGTCTCACCAAGCAAATGCTGGTTTCTAAGGTCGTACAGGAAAGCCGCTAAGCTACTTAGTGTGGGTGTATAGTTAGCAGTTTCTGCCTTGTGTGGACCTGAGCAATAAGTCATTTAACTTTCTACAGCTTAATGACTGGGTTAAAAAAAAAAAAGGAATAGTATAAAGGATTTTTAGGCCAGTGAAACTACTCAATGATATGATCATAGTAGATACATGTTATGCATGTCCCAGACCCACAGATTAAATAGCACCTAGATTAATGTTAATTTATGATGTTTGAGTCATGATGCGATGTGTAGGTCCATCAGTTGCCATAAGTGATTCACTCTGATAATGGGGACACAGATAATGGAGGATGCTGTTTATGTGCCTGGTAAGGACACTAGGGGAAATTCCCTAGCTCTGCCTTCCATGAGTTTGTTGAATTCAAAATCATTCTTAAAAGTGAAGTCTTTCTTTTAAAAGCAGAGACAGTACTTTCATGATACAAAAATCAAAGAGTTTATATAAAGAAATATTTCCCTGGTTGCAAATTGTCATATATGTGTATCTATGTAATTATTTTTTCCTTCAGAAGTGAAACAAATGTCAACACAATGTAAAACATTGGTACTCAGCCCCTTTTTTTTTTTTTTTTTTTTTTTTTCTTTTTTGAAATTTGCTTGCTGATGCATGAAGTTTTTTGGCTGTGGTCTGTTACTATTTTAAATACAAGATTATCTTCTGTTTCCCCCAGGGAGTGTATTACCAAATTGGTGATGTTGTTTCCGTGATTGATGAGCAAGATGGAAAGCCGTACTATGCTCAGATCAGGGGTTTTATTCAGGACCAGTACTGTGAGAAGAGCGCAGCACTGACCTGGCTCATTCCTACCCTTGCCAGCCCCAGAGACCAGTTTGATCCTGCATCCTATATCATAGGTGAGCTTGACTAAATGGCACGGCTCTTAAATGTAGTTAATTCTTCAGCGCTTTATGGAAGAAGTCTGTGAGCTGTCATGACAAAATGCCGCAGGCTGTTCTGAAGGGTGGGAGTCAGAGCAAGGTGCTGCGAAGATGGCTTTGAGGTGAGGCCTTGATTCCTGGCTTGCAGGTGGCTGCCTTTTTGATGTGCGCCCCTGCCCCCCATGGTCATTTTTCTGTGTGTGCACATTGAAAGCTCTCCATTACCTCATGTAAGGACACCAGCCTCCCCACCCAGTACCAGAAAAGAATATTTTACTTTTAAATATAATCCTGGTTTTATAAAACATCTTGCCACACTTGTTTGTTTTCATTGTAAAACAGAATTCTACGACCTCTGTCGTAAAGGTGTAATTCTGTCCCTAGACCTTGCCTGGCTATGGCTCCTTCTTTCCAAGCTTAGTTGTTCACTGCCTGTCACCCTCTCTTGGTTTTGTTTTTGTTTTTATTTTTTTATTTTTTATTTTATTTTATTTTTTTTTTTTGGTTTTTTGAGACAGGGTTTTTCTGTGTAGCTTTGGACCTTTCCTGGAACTCACTTGGTAGTCCAGGCTGGCCTCGAACTCACAGAGATCCGCCTGGCTCTGCCTCCCGAGTGCTGGGATTAAATTGTTTTTGTTTTTAATTAATGAGTTAATTTGCATGCTCTCCCTCCTCCTTCCTGTCGTCCCCCCCCCCCCAATCTACCCCCCCATTTCTGTTCAGAGAAGGGCAGGCCTCCCGTGGATATCAACAAAGCATGGCCTATCAAGTTGTGGTAGGACTAAGCACCTCCCTGTGCATTAAGGCCTTGCAAGGCAACCCAGTATGAGGAGTCCCAAAAGCCAAAGACAGCCCCTGCTCCCACTGTTAGGAGTCCTGCAAGAAGACCAAGCTACACAACTGTCACATATATGTAGAGGGCCCAGGGACAGTCCTGTACGGGCTCCCTGGTCGAAGGGCATCTGTCTTATCAGATAGGGATCCACTTTTTAAAAATTATTAATTAATTAATTAATTAATTTTTTTCTAGCCCAGTCACAGTTTCCCCTCCCTCCCTCCTCTCTTCCCAGTCCCTCCCCTAACTCCCCCTTTCCACATCCACTCCTCCTCCTTTCTCTTTAGAAAAGGGCAGGCCTCTCATGCATATCACTTAGCCGTGGCTTAGCAAGTTGCAGTAAGATGAGGCACCTCCTCTCCTATTAAGGCTGGATGAGGCAACCCAGTAGGAGGAAAGGGTCCCAAGAGCAGATACAGAGTCAGAGACGGGCCCTGCTCCCATTGTAAGGAGTCCCACAAGGAGACCAAGCTACACAACTGCCGCATATGTGCAGAGAGCCTACGTCAGTCCCATGCAGGCTCCCTGGTTGTTGGTTCCGTCTCTATAAGCCCCCATGAGCCCAGGTTAGTTGATTCTGTGGGTTTTCTTGTGGTCTCCTTGACCTCTCTGGCTCCCATAATCCTTCACTTTTTTTAAAATTAAAATACAATTACATTACTTTCTCCTTTCCTCCCTCTAGTTCTTCCATGTACCCCACCCCAATCTTTCTCAAATTCATGGTTCTACTTCTTTTATTGTTATTTAATTGCTGTATATATTAATATATATTCCTAACTGCATAAATACAGCCTGCTCAGTCCATTTGATGTTGCTTTATTCCTGTGATTTCAGGGCTGACCACTTGGTAGTACATAACCAATGGGGGGTAGGGTGTGTCTTAGTTACTGTTCTGTTCCTGTGAGGAAACACCATGACCAATTCTCTGACTCTCAATATTCCTTAGTTGCCTGTAGTTCTTTGTCAAGAGTTGAGGGGGCCCACTCTTTTGGATTTATTTGACCCTGGTTACCTGTCTAATGGTCCCATCTCCAGCATATAACATATAAAGATAGACCTTCAGCATATGAATTTAGAGACTTGAGAACACAGTTTAATCAGAATAAAAAAAGGCATAAATGTCAGTAAGTACAAAAAAGTAGAGAGCGTTATAGGCATTTCATGTGGTTAGTATTTGATTGTCATATGTTACTATGGGCTAGAACAATGTGTACCTAAAATATGGTGTGGATAAGATTTGTTTGTGTGACCCAGGCCTAAATTGTATAAAAAGAATTATATAATTATACAATATAGGTTATATAGGTTACCTATAAAATTATTCAAAAACAATTTCTTTTTTTTTTTCCAATTAATTGATCAATGGGGTGATTGATCAATCATCGATCAGATTGATAGTGACGTCATCAGTCACTATGTCGGTCGGTTGGGATCCGAACCAGCCACCTCACACACCACAGCACGGTCGCCTAGCCTCAGAGCCACCTCTCAGGTGTCGCTTCAAAAACAATTTCTAAAAGAACTTTCCTAATTATTTCTAAAAACAATAAATTCTCAGGATATGCCCCTCTATACAGCATACATGACATCCTATTCTTAAAAAAAAAAAAATTTAAAAAAATCATTGTTGATGGTTGAAATGGCACACTATACTCTGTTGATCATTTCAAGGCATTCAAAAGAGTACAAATAATTCGTGACAGACTCAAAAAATGATGGCTATTCTGCGTGTTCATAGTTATTCTGCACTTTTCATTCTTTCTGTAATGGGCACACATTCATTTGCACCCAAAGGGAAAGACATTTCTTTTAGTGAGAACTCCAAGGACAACTAATATCCCCCTTGTTATTCTCACTCACGTCAGGCTTGTTATATGACCAAACATATCTTGTGCCCGTAAGTACGGAACCCGCAGAGGCCACAATGTTCTGAATCTCTCTGGGCTCCTCTAAGTTTGAGGTTCTGCCCTGCCCTACATGATGTCACATGGTGGGAAGGTCAGAGCACTGGCTCTGGAACAGAGTACAGGCTTTCCTAGCCAGCTGATAGAGGAACCTCGCCAGTCCTTAATCTGTCTTTCCTTGTTGTACTTATATGTAAAATAGGAAAAAATAGTGCTCCATGAGGAGTCAAAGTATAGAGAGATATGAAGTACTTAGAACAGTAAAGATACTTCATAAACTGTAAATATTCAGTATTAGGATCCTTTCTCAGATGAGTCACTTTGTTGTGGGAGGATGCTATATGCCTTAATGAGTTGAGGTAGAATAAACAGTGGAATGTGACTTCAGAGTAAGACATTTCAAGGGCTAATGTCAGGTCGGTCATTCTGAGTGCTTCCTCTTGGTGTCTAAGAAAGCTAACATTTCATAAAAATGATACCCATGTTCGAAACTGTTTACCTTTTCCATTGGCTGCCTCTTAGGGCCAGAGGAAGATCTTCCAAGGAAGATGGAATACCTGGAATTTGTCTGCCATGCACCTTCTGAGTATTTCAAGTCAAGGTCGTCACCATTTCCTACAGTTCCCACCAGACCAGAGAAAGGCTACATATGGACTCATGTTGGACCTACTCCTGCAATAACTATTAAAGAAACAGTTGCCAACCACTTATAGTTACAAAGCCAAACCTGAGGCATGTTTAGTTAGCATGTATGAAGCTTTGGTTTTAATCCCTAGAACATACACACACACCCCAAAATAAAACCAGATTCCATTTTTCTTATATTTTACTATAATGAGAAATGCCACACAGTTTTCTCTTTAAAAGTTTTTTCTTTTAAGTTTTTGAGACAGGGTCTCACTGTGTAGTCCAGGCTGGCCTGATCTTGAGATGAGATCCCCTGCCTCTTCCTTGAGTGCTGGAATTACAGATGTGTTACACCCTGGCTAGTTAATGCCAGATACTTCTTTCATGAAGCTCCCACGTGGAAACATGACTTGAGAAAGTTTTTATCCCACCACCCCTACCTTGTTTAGTGCCCTTTGCTTAAAAAAATCACAGGGTGAGAAAAGAATAAATTTGAAGTTTAATATTAAATTCCATGTATATTTTCCCAAGCAAAAGTGGCAGATTCCAGGGAAACCATTAGAAACATGTAGTGTCTATTTTTCTTCATAATTTATTTCTAGCAACTCAAAACAAATTGTATTTTTATATAAATACAACACATTGAGTTTTAGGTTTTTGATTTTTTTTTCCCCCCTCAAGACAGGGTTTCTCTGTGTAGCCTGTCTATCCTGGAACTCACTATAGACCAGGCTGGTCTCGAACTCAGAAATCACCTGCTACTGCCTCCCGAGTGCTGGGACTAATGGTGTGCACCACTGCACCTGCCTTACACTGTAGATTTCTGATCAAGGACTAAATCAAAATGTGACCAGTAGGTTTCACAAAGCCACACAATATTTTTTTCCTTCCTTAGAAGAGACCTTGGCTGCCTTAATCCTACAGAAAGCAATTGGTAGGTGATTTGATTAGCCCTGGCTCTTTCAAACTTTCATCTCATGCTGTAGGCATTCAGCTGCTGTCAGTCGAACTGCCTTTTGCTGTTAGCATCTGCTGCCCCTGTGAGGCAGTTCTTCAGCCTTTGATCTACAGTCTAGACATCCCCTCTTCCACTCAGGCAGCAGCCTCTGTAACAATTTCCTGGCTATTAGTAGGATAGTGACTGGCTATCTTGGAAGTGACTGATAGGTCATTAGTTTTGATAGTCAAAAGACTCAAAGTTAAAATATTTGCTGAGGACGCGTGGTGTGCTTTGCCTGGGAAAGCCTGTTCTAGTTTCAAGTGCAGTTTGGTCACATAATGAGGGAGGAGTGGGCAGGCACCCACTTGCTGCCTCTGTCCTGATCTATTCAGACAGAAGTTTTTAACCACAAGAATTTATGAGAATTTTACTTGATCTTAATGATTTTCATCAGAACTCTTTTACTCTTTTTTATAGTCCCAAAATTGGGAAGAAGCATCTTCCTGCTTAAGAAGCTACAATAAAGTTCATTGTAAATATTGTTGGAAATGACTTTCTAAATGCTAATATTCCACTTTGGGATTAAAATATATTTTTACAATGGGTTTATATTGGATTTGTTTATTAATTTCATTTGAACTATTTAAATAGGAAATAGGATGCCTCCCCCCAAAATGGTATTAAATAGAAACATCATTCTTGTGGTACTCCAAATTCAAAATAGGTAAGATTCATCATCCATAAATAACAGAATTTAGGAAAATCAAAGATTGACTTATTGATAAAATGAACATTTGACATTTATTTAAGTGAAGGCATTTAAAAATACAAATTATTAGGCTGGGCAGTGGTGGCACACAACTTTAATCCCAGCACTAGGGAGCAGAGACAGGGAGGCGAATCTCTGAGTTCAAGGCCAGTCTGGTCTACAGTGTGAGTTCCAGGACAGAGAAACCCTATCTCAAAACAAAACAAAAAATTCAAATTATTAGACTGAGCAGGTATATGCTTTTAATCTCAGCATTTAAGTGGCAGAGGCAAGAGGATCTCTGTCAGTTCAAGGCCAACCTGGTCTACATAGCAAGTTCCATACCTAGGCAGTACTACACAGGGACTCTAAGAAAATAAATGATATCCAAGACCATTTCTTATTCTGACCATTTCTTTGTAAAGTGGTGGGTACTTGTATCTTTTATAATAGACTGAATTTCATTTTCCTATTTGCTGACTCCAGTGGTTCCCATTGCTTGGTACTGATCTTTGGTCTTCCCAGCCTGCTTCCCCTTCCTCCCAGTTACCGTTGAGCTGTCTGATGTATGCCCTTCTCATTTTCCTGGTGCTGTGCCTGCTCACACTGCTTAGCTCCACTCCACTGAAGGCTTTCACAAGGCTCTTTGAATTGTGGTTCAGCAGATCAAACTTGGGGCTTCATACAGTCTAGGCAGGTGCTCTGCTATTGAGTTACATCTGCACCCCAAAGTCCTTAAAATCTGTCTCCTCGTGAAACCTTCCCAGACCCCTGAGGCCTCTAGAAATCAGTCTACCCTTTTTGTGATTGCATTTCACTCTGGGTTTCTGTGATTACATTTCACTCTGGATTTCTGTGATTACATTTCACTCTGGATTTCCGTGATTACATTTCACTCTTGACTTCTGTGATTATATTTCACTCTGGATTTCTGTGATTGCATTTCACTCTGGATTTCTGTGGTTACATTTCACTCTGGACTTCTGTGGTTACATTTCACTCTGGATTTCTGTGGTTACATTTCACTCTGGACTTCTGTGATTACATTTCACTCTGGATTTCTGTGTTTGCATTTCACTCTGGATTTCTGTGGCCCATTCCTACTCTGGAGGAGTGTTTCTCTATGTGCAGAGGATGTATGTTTTACTTATTCATCTGGGGTTTCCATGATATCCAAATTAGTTCCTCAGTAATGGAGTTGTTTAGTATAGAGTTTAAATTTGGTCCTGTCAAATAAAATAACGGTAGGTATCTTAGTTGATGCTAGGCCATGCAACAGGCTTAACTTCTTTTTCTGCTGTGAATAGTCAAATGAATCAACATTTCACATTGTTATGTTTCTAAAGTTAGTAGTAGATGAACTTATTTTAAAAGATGAGCCTTAAATAGTTCTCTTACACAAATATTAACATGAATATTTGAGAAAATTATCCCAGCCTATCCTAGTTGTTGACTGAATTTTTGTGACTTTTCCAAAATTTATATAAGTTCTCCATCAAGTAGTCTGAATCAGGGTGGAGATGGTAACTCATTTGGTAAAGTCCTTGTAATGCAAACAAGGACCTGAGTTTGATCCTCTAACCCTGTACCAAAGCTGGGCATGGTGGCACATGCTTGTACTCTCAGTGCTGGTTGGGGGGTGGGTGGAGACAGGTCGAGCCCTAGGGCTCCCTGGCTTCCAGCCTAGCCTACTGGGCAAGCTGCAGGCCAGCAAGAGAGCCTGACTTAAAAATAAGATGAACAAGTCCTAAGGAATGACCTTTGAGGTTGCCTTTTGACCACTGTACACATGCAAACATACACATCCATGCACACACACACACATACATAGCATCCACATGAATACACAAATTTAAATCAAGCTGAGTGTGATACATATACCTGTAATCCTACCGGGGAGGCCAAGGCAGGAGGATCAAGAGTTCAAGACTCATCTTGGCTAGAAAGCAAGACACTTCTCATTAAAGAAAAACAAAAGGCCAGTAAGATGGATCTGCTGTTAAAGGTACTTGCAGTGTAAGCCTGCAACATGAGTTCTACCCTGGAAGGAAAAGGTGGAGAGAACCAACTTCACAGAATTGGCCATTGAGCTCCACATATGCCCTGTGGCATGCATTCCCTCTACTTCCACACATACATTATGTGTGCACAATAATATTAAAGTTTTAAGAGAAAGGGCTTGAGTCATTGTTGTGGTTTGAATAAGAATGACCTCCATAAGTTCATGGATTTGAATGCTTAGTCATCAGGGAGTTACATTATTTGAGAAGGATTAGGAGGTGTGGCTTTGTTGGAGTAGGTGTGGATTTGTTGGAGGAAGTGATATTGGGGGTAGGCTTTGAGGTTTCAAAGGCCACTGCAGGCCCAGTGTCTGTCTTTGCTACTGCTCCATGCCTCCTCCCTGCCTGATGATAATGGACTAAGCCTCTGAAACTGTAAGCCAGGGCAAATTAAATTCTGCTTTTTCTTTTCTAAGAGTTGCCTTGATTGTGGTGTCTCTTCAAAGAAGAGTAACTAAGAAGTCACAATTCCATTTTGGCAATAAGCAGGTAAAATCATATGCACAGTGGAGGGAAAGTTGTTTATTTAATGATTGTGTCTTTCCTGTGCATATATGAATACATTACAAACTTTCAGAATTGAGTTCTACCATAGACCAGAAAAGAGAGAGGCTTTCTGGTAGCTTTCCTGGGCATGTTTGTTTGGTTCTGTTTTTTTCAAACAGTCTTAATAGTTTTTGTTTGTTTGCTTGTTAAGTTGGTTGTTTGTGTTGAGACAAGTTCTTATGTAGCCCAGGCTGGCCTCAACCTGGCTATGTAATTGTGTATGACTTTTCATTACTGATTCTCCTGCTTCCCCTAGTAGTTTAAGAGAGAGTATATTAAAGAGAGAAAACTCTCTTGTTAGCAAGTTTATAAAACAAGTTCTAGAACCATACATAATATTTGGTTCATTAATATAATCCACAAATAATGCTACGCTTTCTATCATATAAGTATATAAATACATACTACATCAAATTGTGGTTAAAATATTTTGAAAATCAATACATTTTAATATTTATGAAATGGGTTAGAGCAAATTATCTAGACTTACTGCCTCATTTCAACTAGTACCTAAAATTCTGGATAGTATTTCCGTGTCAATGTATAGTTTATGGTATTTGTTATATGTCATATTCCTTTTTTTTATTGACTTGTTAGACCCATAGACTAAGCCATACACTAATTTTACACAAGATGAAAAATAATCCAAGTCATAGTGCCTAAGAAATCAGTGGCATAATGATACTTACTGTCCATTGTTTTAAAGTTCTAGTTCCCTTTTTCCTAAAAGAGTGGATATGCCTGGCTGCAGAGATGTTCCACAGTTAAGTGTGGAGGATCCAGGTTCAGTTCCCAAGATTTACATGGTGGCTCATGACCTTCTATAACTCCAGCTCCTGGGTGTCTGGCCTCTGGGCACCAGGCACACACACAGTACACAGACATACATGCAGGCAAACACTCATAAAATAAAAATAAATCTTAAGAAAGGAAGTAAATGTCCATTTATTTTTAGAGGCTATACTTCTACTATCTCATAAAAGTACTATAGTTGGCCAGTTTCCACTCCTTTTACAATTAAAACATTTTGAATCAGTGATATCTAATCTTTAATAGCTGTGGCTAGGCTACAGTTAACCTTGACTGTACTTATATGGTCTGCCAGTGTCCTTGGAACAGAGGTGATATCAGTTCATACATATAAGGAGGACTGGAACTGGGAAGATAAGTCAGTTGGTAAAGTTCAGTCTCCAGCACCCACAGAAAAGGAAGGGTGTGGTGGTGTGTACTTATAGTCCCAGACCTGGGAAGGCAGGGAAAGGTAGCTCTCTGGGATTCTGGCCAGCCAGCCTGTCCTAGTGAGAGACCCTGCCTCAAAAAGCACAGTGGAGGATGTCTCAATAAAACTCAAGGTACCTGTAGTTTACTAGATAATATGAATATTTTTAATGCTACTGAATAAATATAATGGCATCAAAGACAAACAGTCCTGCTATTACAGAATTTTTATAACACCTTTATAATATAAGGGGCATCCTTCTACTGGATAATATGAAGCTTGCTGAGAAAGCAGCAAGTTTAAAGTATTTTTGTGTTCAATGTATTGTGTGTGTGTGTGTGTGTGTGTGTGTGTGTGTGTGTGTGTGTGTGTGAAGGGGGAGGGAGAGGGAAGGAGAGAGTGAGCAGTTCTGTATTATTCCCCTTTAGACTCGTGTTTTCCTGTTTTCTGTTACGGTGTTTTGGGGCCTTATCTCCCTATGTGTTCCCGGCTGGCTTCAAATTTACAAGTGATCTTCTTGCCTCTGGCTCCCAAGTGCAGGGATCACAGGCATACATACAGTCCGCCACTTCACCCAGCCTTAGACCAAAGCTTTGCAACTTGCTGGCCTCGGGGCATAAGTGGATGTAGAGCAGCATCACTGGATGGAAAAGAATAAAGAGCAGTCTGAGAGAATGTCACGTAGCAGCCGCTGTTGTTTTGTGGATTTTGTGTTCAGCAGTGGCTTACCTGGACCAGGTTGTGATATAAAAATGTATTGCTTTGTATTGCACTTCAAACATTTCTACAAACCATGGTTTAAGGCCTGGCATTAGGCTGGAAAGATGGCTCCGTTGTTAAAGCACCTGCTGCTAAGCAGGAGGACCAGAGTTCGGATCCCTAGAAACCCGTATAAACACAGATAACTGCAGAATGGGTAACCCCAGAGCAAGCTGGCTATTGACATTTAGCTGTGTAGTGAGTTCTGGTTTGACTTAGAGACCCTGCCTCAATAAGGTGGGAGAGAGATTGAGGATGATTCCTGAATCCACTTGACGATGATGAATAAACTTGAGATGTATGTGCAAACATGACACATATACCTCTACACATACGTGTGCCTACACATGTGAACACATGAAAATGCAGTATCTGAGGAAAGTGAAATTACTTCATTTCAGCTTGCTGCTGAACACTGGTGACATTTCTGTGAATATATGGTAGGTATTTCTTATCCCACTCTACCCCTTTGTTATTAGTTACTGGGTTTTTTTTGACCTGTGCAAATGTCCTGGGAGACAGAGTCCTAGGCCAACTGAAAAGTCATAATGACACTGTAAGTGCTTTGAATTTACAGGTCATTTTTCCTTATGAGCATTTGATAGAGTGTAAATGTCCAATTTTGAAGAACTCACACTTCTAATATTGAGTGTACTATCAAAGCTGATTTCAAATCATTTGTATCTGCTCTAATCTAAAAAAAAAAAAGGTTAAGAGTTGAATATTTTATTTTCTGTGTCAAAATTAGTTTGTTGTACTTATGAAAGAACAGTTTGAGAATTAGCAACCTCCCCACCCCCCATGTAGTAAGAACCCTGTTTAATACCAGGTTGGTTTATAAAGGAGAAAGGATTTTGGATTTTTTTCTCTTAAATTAACCCATTTATGGCAGGAAAGGCAAGTCTCAAATGGCTCGCTTCTCCTGGTCTTCCGGTTCGTCCAGTCTTCTGCTGGAGGCCTGACTGTGACCTCAGAAGTGGGTTTGGAGGTCCAGGCCCCACCCGCCACCGTTGTCATGCAGGAACCACAGTGCCAGACGCCAACAGCTTGTCTCTTCATCTTGATCTTGCCACAAAAGGAGCAAGTTGGCTTGGCATGAGGCCTGATTGATTTCAGTTTTCCTCACTGTTTTCTGGAGGGAGGCACCATAGCAGGTTCCGTATTTCCCCGAGATCTTGACCTTTTTCATGTGTTTAGCCATGTCGCCGGAGCCTCAGCCCAAGCCTGGAGAGGGAGAGACCTTGGACCTTCCCTGATTGGCTTATAAGTGAACCTTTGTATAAGGCAGAGCTCCTGGACTTGCCTCATTTGCCTCTAGCCAGCAGGTTTAACAGTTTCGATATTTCATACCAACACCAATATAAACGTTCTGCTCCACATTTCCCTCTTCGTAGATGATTTCTGGGAAGCTGGGAGGACTTGAGTTTTTTTTTTTGTTTTGTTTTTTTTTTGGTTTTTTCAAGACAGGGTTTCTCTGTGTAGCTTTGCGCAAGGACTTGAGTTTTGATGACATGCTTGGCCTTGGGGCATATTTAAATTTTGACTTCCAAGTTTTGTTTTGTCTCCTTCCTTTTTTATTCCAAGGTTCCCTCAGTTTCAGTTGAGAAATAAGAATGATTCACCAACATTACTACTACTTATTCATTTCTCTATTCCCACTGTCTGGTAGTGTTTGAGGTGACTATACAGTGAGCAAAGAAGAGAAGAGCCTGACCTGTGGAGTTGCAGCGTAGCACAGAAAGGACGGGCTGTGGTACAAAAGGAAGAGAAAGAGTTAAAACTAGCCAATGGCGAGCCTGCGCTCCCAATGGATGTCCTCCCATCAAGCTGTTCACCAAGGCTGGATGTCAGGCTAGACACAACTAACTCTGACCGACCGGGGAATTACCGAAGGAGATCCTGCAGAAACTATAAACCTGCAAGCTGCGGCTGCTGAGGCAGAGGGGACTGCTGTCTTACTGGGATTTGGGAAGTTGGAGGATTAACAACTCGGAGAGTTATCTGTCACTGTAGGTGGGAAGTAATGGCTGAGTAGGAACCCCTAAGAGACACAAACAAGGGGTTACTGTGTCCAGCTTTAAGGAGTTGGACACCAGGGCTGCTATGTCAGCTTAGTGGCCATGATTACCATCAAGAAACCAAGATGTTTTGTTTTCTCACTTTACCATCATTGGTCTAGATTTTTTTCACCTTCTTGGTTCCAAGATGAGCTCCAGCCAGTGCACCTTTCTGCTAGAAAGTAAGGCTGCCCTGGGGACTTCTAACTATGCCTCTTTCTAAAACTATCACATGGTCACATGTGGCTGCAGTGGAGAGCAAGAGACTCAGTTACTCCCTTTCCAGAGAGTGCAGGCAGAGGAGAGGGTCTTGGAATGGATGTTGAGTCAACCTACTGAGTACCTGACATCAGGACGTCAGAGGGATGTGTTGCAGGAGAGAAATGGGATAGCTTTAGAGGGGATGGGAGGACCATGGAAAAGCAACGGTCGGGTAATTGCAATCCAAAGACCAGGTGGATGTGACAGTCACAACTGGAGGGAAGCCGACATGCTATAACAACAGTCTCACCTACAGGGTGTGTTGGTACAGTGTGATGCCTTTAAGACCAAGATGCACAGGCACAGATCCTTATAAAAAATGTAAAGATCTATTAGTAAATGAAGGCCTATTACTTTATAGTGATGGCCTCTGACCTAATTCTCAGGCCTTGGTCAGACCAAGAATGAGTAAGTCAGGCCCACCGGGAAAGGCTCAGCAAAACGTCATCAGCACTTGCTATGAACCTTCTTGCCTCAAAGCCTTGGCCACAGACTCCAAGGCCATTCACAGGCCATATCCCAGGTGCACTGGGAAGTACCCAGACATCGGAAGATGACGACACGGGGGTGCACTGACATGCATTCCTACAAGCCTGGAACACCGCTGCGGCCACCTAATCAGTTCGTGAACATGTTGCTAGATGAGGAGGGGCTCTGACAATGGGACAAATCCCCCAAAGGCTCAGGGGTTTTTTCTTTTTTCTTTTAGTTAGGATCTCACTCTGTAGCTTAGGTTGGTTTTGAACAAGAGGTTCTCCTGCCTCAGCCCCCCAAGGGATGGGATTATGTTATGCCATAAACCCATCTAGAATTTTTTCATTTGAAAAAATTTACAAGTAAAAATATAAGTTATCCATAGTAGTGGGGCCAACATGTTTTGATACATTTCTACTAATATGTGATGTTTAAATCAGATCAAACATATCTATTCCTTTGTTTACTTTTTACAGCCTAAATGTTCAAAATTGTTTCTCCTGGATCTCTGAAATAATATTTGTGTTACATTGTATTGTTACCTATAGTTACTACTGTGCTCTTATGGAAGAATTTTTGAGCAATCTCTCTCTTTAATTTTGTTAGAAAAGAGAGAGATCTGCTGTCAAAAGCTGCGCTGACTCATAGATGGCAGCCAATAACTAGATAATGAGGTTGTAATTAGAGGACAGTTGGCTATGCGGCTTAGGGGAAAGGCTAGAGTTCTTGGAGCAGACTTAGAATATTTGTGTCCTATGTGAATGAATGCTCAGCTAAAAGCCTTCCATGCTCTTTTGCTCTTAATACATTTTTTACTTCATTCATTTTTAATGCATGTGTTTGATGTGTGCATAGTGTATGCATCAGTGTGAGTGGAGGTCAGAGGACAACCGTGTAGAGTCAGTTCTCTCCATCCATCTTTATGTGGGTTCCAGGATGGCACTTAGGTTGTCAGGCTTTCGAAGACTGCCATCTCAGGGCTCTTAATGGTCATGCAGTCCGAATGCCCATGGCTGTTAGCTTTCTTCTCTAGGCTTCCAGCACTTGACAGACTCACGTATAAGTGGTCATGGGGGCGAGAATGGAAGTGCCTGTATGTTCTCCACATGCGGGCTGCCTCTCTATCCTGGAAGTCTTCTAGTAAGCAGCAGTGAATCCAGCCTGAGCCCGGATGACTCCTGCAACCCCATTCTACCCCATAGGTGGTATCCATTGGTCTTCTCTTGAGGCACATCCCGGAACTAGATTTGCTTTGTCTGTACTCCAAACATCTGCCAACACCAGCTTTCAAAGACTGATGCTTTCACTGTCATGCATGTGACCCAACTCGATTATGTCACTCATCTTACAGTGACAAGTACCACAGTGTTACGCAGGGGATTCACAGGGTTTCGTTTCAATTGTCACCTTAAAACAGCTGACCTCTGGGAGAGTGTGCTGTCCTACAAGGTGCAGCATATTTCGTTTATGCTGCGAACCAAAACCACAAGCCTAACACTAAGAACCGGAGACTGTGAGAGAGGACAGCATGACTCAGGTTTCTGTTTCTAGAGGACAGTTTTATTAGTTTAAAAGAAAAGCTGCAGGGCAAGGCAAGCTGTAAACTGCAGCAGCTTCTCAGAGGAGCTGGATGGTGAAGAAAGGTGACGAGATAAAGCCACACCTTTATAAGTTGGACAAGGTTTGGCAAGCAGTCACCTGGCAGGAAGGGGAGTGTGGTAGTTTGAATGTAATTGCCCCCATAAGCTGATAGGGAGTGGCATAGAGGTGTGGCTTTGTTGGGGTGGGTGTGGCCTTGTGGGAGAAATGTGTCACTGTGGGGGTGGGTTTGAGGTTTCCTGTGCTCAGGATACCAGTGTCTCAGTTGACTTCCTGTTGCCTGCAAGATGTAGGACTCCCAGGTACCTCTCTAGCACCACGTTTGCCTGTGCACCGCCATGCTCCCCACCATGATAATAATGGACTGAGCCTCTGAAACTGTAAGCAAGCCACCTCAATTAAATGTTTCCTTTATAAGAGTTGCTGTGGTCATGGTGTCTCTTCACAGCAACAGAAACCCTAAGACAGGGAGCTTTAGAAAAGAGTGAAACAGACTACCCAAAAAAAAAAAAAAAAAAAAAAGCTTTCTTATGCCAAGGCCAGCATCTGGAAGGAAGAGACAGAAGGGGAAAGAAAGCCAGGCTCTCCTGAGTCCTAACTGCCTCACAGCAGCTGTTAAAGAGGCTGAGGACAGGGCAGGGGTCCTATTTGTGCGTCCACCCCCACTGTGATCTCACACACTTACCTGATACTTTATTAACTCTCTGTCTTCCTTTTCCACACCCAATTACTAGATATTAGAGATACTGTTTGTGTTGATGGTGGCTGGCTTTACAAGTTAGTTCACCGATTAAGAGGATATCAAAATAAAATCATGCTATAATCAGGACAAAAAAAACCATCTAAAAATTCTGGACTGGGGGCTAGATCAAAAGTCTATCAGGCATTTTTAGTTGAGGGTATTCAATTTATTTGAATTGTATGTAAGTGTCGTGTTTGAATTTTTTTAAAAAAAAATCAGAAGATAATAGAATATATCTTTTTCCAAAATAGTCAAGAAGTTGCAAGGCATACAATCTGCCAAATGCCAGAGAAAGTGAGTGCCAAGAAATCTCTCCCCTCTAAAAGAAAACAAGTTAGTTCCACCATTGATCTAATGTCATTTCATTAAGGATTTAATATAGACTTGTGGAAATAAAATACACAATCTGTTATAAATACCTTCATTTAGCTTCACTCTTAATTTCAGATAGTCCTGAGCATTGTGTAATCACAGCATTTACCATTCTTGATTTTATAGATTAACCAAATTTATTAAATTAAAAAGAAATTTACAGACATCATTTTTATAATATCAACTTGGGGACAGACCATCAGAACACACACACACACACACACACACACACACACACACACACACACACACACACCCTAGAAAAGTCAGAAGGATATCTATGCTAAAGTTACTCTCTGTCCAGGTCGGAACACTGCTCCACTTTGATTTTTCCTCTTCTTTGGGTTTTGAAAGTTTTCATACCTTAAAAAGTAAGAGAGATGATATTTAATGAACAATAATTAATAATTACAAAACAAAGGTAATGGAGTCTTTTAAAAACAGCCTAATGTTTTAAGAAATGAAAGGAAAATAACTGGATAAATGGAGGAAATTAAGAAGTTATGAAAAATAATTTTTAAAGTTGCAGTCTAGGTAGAAAAAAGGAGAAAGAAAAAAAATAGCAGATTAGACAGGATAAATAAAAATGGCAATGAACAATACGAAAATTGTAACTTTTATAGTTTTGTTCAAAGACAGGGAAGTTACTAAATAAGATCTAATTTCTGTGCAGTCAAGTTAGCCGTGGTTAGAGCTGTGGAACACTGAGGTCGGGAGGGTTTGAGATCTGTGTTCTGCCACTGAAAGACACTGTCTATAGCAATTTGGCAGTATACTTTGAAAGCCTTAGAAAAGTTGTGCCCTGTGATGCAATGATTTTACCTTTATTCTAGTGAACTAATGAAAGATGTGCAAACATCTGGCTCCATACTGCTTATAGACTAGCAGTGAGAAAATATAAATGTCGGAACCTGGATTCCGTGGCAGAGACACTAGAAACTGACATTGAACACCACAAAGTGGCCACCTGCATAATGTGAAAACAGTGTTCAGGATGGACAGATGGCTCAAAGGGATCAGTGGCCTAGCAGCACAGGTAGAGTATTTGTATTTTAGTGAGGAAGATATAAATACACAATCATGTAAAATTAAGGAAATTTCTGCTGCTTATTCTTCCTTATCTGTGTTTTTTGGTATTTGTGCAGTAAGTACACATTGCTGACATATGTACACCTTACCTCCGAAGAACTGAAAAACTGAACAAGCATTGAAGTATTTATTCTTAAACAAAGCCAGGAATAAATATTTTTTGAATTACGTTAAATCACTGATATAGAATGGTGGCCAGTCTACCATTCAAGGTAGCCACAGTGTAAACTGTAGGAAGCTATAAATCTTAGTGAGTAGTAAAATTTCCATAAATGAGAAAATTCTATGCAAATGTCAACACTAATAAAATATAAATCATCTTAAAAGCAAAACCAGTATGTGTGTGTGTGTGTGTGTGTGTGTGTGTCTGTGTGTGTCTGTGTGTGTCTGTGTGTGTCTGTGTGTATAGTAGTTGTTTTGTTTTTTGTGTAGCCCTAGCTGTTCTGGAACTCACTATGTAGCCCAGGCTGGCCTTGAACTCGCAGAGTCTGCCTGCCTCTCCCTCCCCAGTGCTCAGATTAAAAGCATGTACAACCACACCCAGCTAAAACCAGTATATTTTTAATAAACATTATAAACTAAATAATTTAAAATTATTTAGACCATTATACATTGTCCTGTTTCTCCTTTTCTAAATCAGTTCACTATAATGTGACTTAAATATAGTTTAACTAATTAGTTAAGGGAAGTCTAAGTGCATAGCTATGACAGTGTCTTTTTTGGTTACAGGAATGAGATAATGCAGGGCCTCACACATCCTAGGCAGACGCTCTGTCATTTACAACCCCAGTTTAACCATGTATATTTTTAAATTAGCTTCTGAATTTTTAAAAATTGTAAACACTTAGGAGCTTAAGTGAATAATATGTTGCTTACGGTTACTTACAGCTCAGCAAAATCCTTCCCTTCTTCTTCACTAATGGATGGTCTTGTGTGGGCAAGCGCAGTCATTAAATGTGCCTGGCTAATAGCAAAGCTGGTTTTGATTGGTCCTGGCTGGTTAAGGGATTCATCCTCCTTCAATAAAAAGCAGATTAAACAAATCTCAATGCAGGAATTCATGGAACAAAGTGGCAGTCCCAGTCATTGCTTGTTTCCCTAGAAAGCAGACATTCTTTCCAAAGGACAATTCCAAAGCAAGGACCTTTACAGCCATCTGACTGAGTCACTGTGCTTCAGCACAGTGCTTGTAAATATGGCTCAGTTAAAATGCAAAGGAATACATGTCAAAGGGGGAAAGCAACTTTAAAAGGGTTAACGGTTCTGAGAGGAAAAGGCCATACTCCACTTTGGCTCCGGTATCTGCCTTTGATGACACTGATCTCTGCCCTCAGCTGGTCTCTCTGCTCCTGAGTGAGGTCTTGGTAGCCTTCTTGGGAAGGTGTCCTGAACACAGGATGCTGTGTAAACGATGGGTCTTTTCCAGGAGGTGCAGGTAGATCCTGAGTCACAGAGCTTGGTGCGGAGGGACACTGTGAGCTCTGTAGGATGGGTGCAGCAAAGACCAAAGGGAGACAGATGGGTGAGAAGGGAGGGAGAGGAAAGAGAGCCATGCTCACCAGAGAGAATGAAAACTCGTTTCCTTTTTAACAGTTAGTGTTTGAGAATCCCACACGTGCATCTGTATTGTGACCGGATCCATCTACTCCTTGGCCTCCCCTCTTCCATATCTCTCACCACTTTCCCCTTCCAACTTCACATCTACTTGGTGCTGCTAGGATGTGCATAAGGTCATCCTGGAGCACAGGCAGACCGTCAGGGGCCACATCCCTCAAGCAATAACCTTCATAGAAACTTGGGTAAGTTTCTATTTTAATAACTAAAGTTAAGCAAGTTTAAAAGATGATATTCTATAAAGCAAGGTCCACTGACACCTATGGTGTAGAACCTCCAGGACAAAACAAAACCAGCAGCCATAACACAGAGGTTTCTTTTACTATTTAGCCATTTAAACCTATTACACTGATGGCCAAGGACAGGTTCAACACGAGCCTTAAGCATAGTTTTCTGTGTAAGTGCATGGGGAGGGGTTGGAGGCCAGGAGTCAGTGTCAGGTGTCTTTTCAGTAGCTCTGCACCTTATATTCGGAGATACACTCTGACCTGGAGCTCAGTGATGTCTACACTGGTTGGCTAGCACACCTCAGGGATCCTCCTGTCTATGCCTCCCCAGGCCGGAATTACAGACACGTGTCACTGTGTCCAGTTGTCTACATGGCCCTGGGAATCAAAACTCAGGTCATGGTTCTGTGTCAAGCACTTCACTAGCCACCATCTCCCTAGCCCTTTCTCTTGGTGCCTAGGAAATAGTTCTGCTAAGTTCCCTGATACTGCTAGAGAAGTTAAAGTCTATATATTTAAAAAAAAAAAAAAAGAGACCTTACTTCCTAAGAATAAAAGTAGGTATTTTTATATTTTTAGAAACCTGAATTAGTAAAGCAAATATACTAAAAAAGTAACCATTCATATAAAAATGTTATATATTAAAAAAGTAATAGTAAGCCACTATTAATTTGAGTGGGTATATATTTTAACTAAATAGGAAAAACAATATGTTGCCCATATTTAATCTAGATAGTTTCCTTGTTGATACATATTATTACTTCTTTTCATATTTTCCATAAAAAGAATCACAGATAGGTAGCATTTTTAATGTCAGGAATTATTTGCAGCAAATTTCCTAATATTTAGAAGTACTTCATGACAATAAAGTTTACATTTATTATTAAAGAGCTCTCAGAATAAAAAGGGTTTAAGATCACTCACGAGGACAGAAATACCCAAAAGACCACAAAGGGAGCCATACCTGGGCCCCACAGAACCAACCCCCTTGCTTCTGCTCCTATT
Source organism: Peromyscus attwateri (assembly GCA_902168425.1). Taxonomy (NCBI): domain Eukaryota; kingdom Metazoa; phylum Chordata; class Mammalia; order Rodentia; family Cricetidae; genus Peromyscus; species Peromyscus attwateri. The sequence continues at coordinate 26,231 of CABHPP010143608.1, forward strand.
TATTTTATTTTATTTTTTCTGCTCCTGTTTAAAAGCTTAACAAGGACTAAAAAGGACTAATTGGCATAATTAAATAAACAAGACTATTTTTATTGCAAACCAACCAACCAGAAAGACTATGTGGGGCTGGTTAGGAGATAAATCCCAGTCCAATGTCCCATCAACATATATCTTTATGTATCGGAGCCACGCAATGACGAATACACAACATACCAAGTCAGAAGAGGTTCCATTTCCAAGTTCTGATTCATATGAGCTTCCAAAGTAGAGCCGGTACATGTTGAATTTTGATTCATCTGGAAGGATCTCAGACATCTCAAGAGAAACAAGGGACTGATCTAAGCCACATTCTCCATCCCCAGCTGAGTCGTCGGAACCACTACTGTGGTTAAGAAAGACCATTGAAGACAGGCTTAGGTCACTGTCAGAGCTGGAGCCTCCATCCTAAATTATACAGAAAGAATGCCAGTTGTAACTAGAAATAACAGCAGATGTCACTCCATAGAGCAGCACAGGGAGGCGTACACTTCTCAGCAAGTTCTCAATCCTCTATGAATTCGAGGTACACAATAACAATGTTTTATGAGACAAGGTTTCATGGAACCCACGCTGGCCTTATATTTGCTATGTAACTTAGGATGACCTTGATTTTATGATTCTTGGGATTCCAGGTGTGCACCAGCATGCCTGATTTATCTGGTGCTGGGGGATGAATCCAGAACTTTGTGCATGCTAGGCACGCTACCAACTGAGATACATGCCCAGCCCTACACAACACAAGTATAACTACTACAATAAGGGAAGATTAAGATAAAGTGTGTAGAAAATCCATCAACTTTCCCAATGATAACAAAGCTAGAACTCAGAATCCAGCTTTTATTTCTCCATCTGCCTTTCACTCATTTTCAGTTTTATTATGAAATGATTTATATCAACCATATTATAGAGTGTAGATGTACACATATATACTTGTAAAGCATTCATATGAAAAGGGGCTGAGAAAGAAGAAACCTTCAGGCAGGGCTGGGGATGTAGCTTAGTGGTACAGAGTTTGCCTCGCATGTGTTGGGTCCTAGTTCAATCCCTAGTACCGCAGAGAAAACAAAAACAAACACTCACTCACCATAATGGCTTCCTAAAATAAATAGCAAAAGCCTGACCTGGGGGCTGTGGGGATAATTCAGTAGGTAAAGTGCGGGGCAAGCATGAGGCCCTGAGTTTAATCCTCAGAACCTATATAAATACCTGGGCACAGTGGTGTGGGATTGTCATCACAGTGCTGGGTGGTAGGGACAGTGTGACCTAGATGCTCCCTGGCCAGTCAGCCTACCCACAGTGAGAGACCCTGTCTCAGGAGGGGGAGGATGCTTGAGGCATGCCATCCAAGGTGCTCACTGACTTCCATGTACACACATTTACATGTACACCACCCCCACCACACACACACACACACACACACACACACGTACTTGGCTTGGAACTTTTTAAGAAACTTAGGACCTACAGAAATTTCCAAAATTGGTAGAGGGAAATATACAGAAAAGCTTCCTAGAAAATATAGGCCAAGTCTATAATGTAGTAAATCATCTTCTGCAATAATTAAAAACCAAAATGCCATCATTAGAGAAAACACTGGTTCTAGGACTTAGATCTAGAAAATACAAGATAAACAAAGATCATCTTGTATCAGGAAGTAAGGAAGTTGTTGAAGAATGATGAGGACATGAGGTAAGGCCACATGTTTCATCCCAGGAGACTGCCAGTGGCTAGCTGTACAATTTTATCTTCAAAAATAGCAACCAGTCATTGGCATAAAAGAGCTGAAAACCTTAGCTATTTTTCTATTTCTATCAATTCATGCTAGCCCACTCTAAATAATGTTTTCTGATTCCAAGTGGTTTGTTAATATCACGGCGATGTCAGGGAAACAGATACAAAATCTTCGTAATTAAAATGCTCTGCGAATCCTACATCTAATTTTGGGACATTTACAATAGGCAGATTAAAGCTCCTGTGGAGTTCGGCCCCGACTGCTCTCGCCCTCGCTGAAAGCCCTAACAGCCTTCCCAGGGAACTCACATGGAGTCCTCCGGGCAGCAGCCTGCCCTGCAAGGCCTCCAGCTGCGCGTTATACAGCAGTGCTTTCAGATCCGCTCCTGTGAAGGACTCGGTTACTGACGCCACATGCCGAAGGTCCACGTCATCTGCCAGGGGTAGAGAGTCACTGAGGGCATTTAAAATCTCAAGACGCGACACCTGAAGGAAGAAAAACTCATTGACTAGACACATAAAACAATGAACTGTTGCTGTAAATTGTGACTCTTAAAACTTTCTTCATAAATCGACTGGACACATCTAACAAGCTTTCCGAACAGTTTAGAAAATGTACTAGAAGTACATTATCTGTCCTTCTTAGAACTGTGCCCCTAAAAGGAGGCACAGGTAGGAAAATGGATGGAAACCAGTATCTGTAACTATTCAGTGTGAACAGTTTCATACTCATACTCTGGTTATTTCCTAGATCTGGCCAAGTGTGCCAACAAAGGAGAATATTAAGAAACGAGCACATGGGCCATATACTTTGATCTTTCGGCCCCTTTCTTTCATTCATTTATTCACTGCTTTCTACATCTGGGAGCAAGGGTCGGCAGACCAGGACAAGAACAGCTGAAACACCTTCCTCCATGGGACTGCCACATGCTCACTGTTCCACTTGCTGGATTCTGAATCAGGTTTCTCACAGGATACGAGAGTGGGAGATCTGAAAGCAGAGGATGTGCTGGACAGTCCTTTTTAGGCTTGCTGATTTTCTCCTACTGGACACCTGACTCAGGGCTATTATGCTTTGAGTAAACAGTAAACAAAGCCTTTGCCTGCAAAGCTGTCTTCAAAGGACAATTGCTACTGGCTGGCCAAAGGAAAGCTCGCAAGCAAAGAGTGTGGCCTCTGGTCTGCTGGGTTTGGGACTATGAATATGACGTTGTCACCTGGTCTGGAGGAGGGCAGTATACACATTTATCCAGTCGGCCAGGCCGCAACAGGGCAGGATCAATCAAGTCAGGGCGACTAGTAGCAGCCAGCACATAGACACCTGAGGGGAAAGAACACTTTAGAATGACCATTTAGTAACTTCTCTTTACAGTGTGTCTTTGTGTTAACAATGACTTACCTTGCAAGCCTTCCACTCCATCTAACTGTGTCAGCAGCTGGTTAACCACTCGGTCTGTAACCCCTGTGTTGTCGTGACCTCTTCGAGGAGCAATGGATTCAAACTCATCAAAGAAAAGAATGCAGGGCTTTGCAGCCTGTGCTCTGGGAAAAAAAGAACACAAACATTCTGCATTTTCCCAGGGCTCCAGAGTTCACAAACTCTCCACACACACACACACACACACACACACACACACACACACACACACACGCAGCATAGACTATGATATATAACACAGCACAGGTATGTGTACATATTTATCCTAATCTTCACAACTAACCCTTAAGAAAGCACAGGAGATGCAATTATCCTTATTTTCAGGAGATAATAAAATTTAAACGGAGTTTTTTGTTCACAGTAGTGTTGCTTATTTGTATTACATTATTAATTATCTGTTAATTTCATCTATGCACACAAGGTACTTTGATCATATTTACCTCCCATCTTCTCTCTAAATTGACTCTTGAGAGCTTAAAATGTTTGTTTAGAAATTCATGCCTCTGGATAAGTAAGAACCTAAAACCCAAATTATAGTCAATAGGTTCTTATCGTGGCTAGCCATTAAAAAAAAAAGACTTGTATTTTTTAATTTCTGTGTGTGTGTGTGTGTGTGTGTGTGCGCGCGCGCGCGCGTGCGCGAAATGTGTATGCATGTGTCCTCAGATACCAGAAGAGGATGTCAGATCCCTTGGAGTTGGAGGTAAAGGCATTTGCAAGCCACCCCGATGTGGGTGCTCAGAACCAAGCCCAGGTTCTCTGGAAGAGCAGCGAGCTCTTAGAACCACTGGGCAATTCTGTAGCCCCACAGTGGACATTTTTACATGTGCTCACTGGCTTCTGCTTCTAGAAAATGCCTGTTTAATCTTTCAACCTGTTCCAAGATGGCTAGCTCATTTCTGCATTGTTTTGTAGGAACACTCTAAAAAAAAAACTTGTATTATTAGATACAAAATATTTAGGACTATAATATGTTCTTTGCTAATTTAACCTTTTGTCAATAGTCATGGACTTTAATAATGCCCCCTCTTATAAGGCTTTATTTCTTAAACTGCATAATAAATACATAAACCTTTACCTTTTTGTTTGTTTGTTTTTATTTTTATTTTTTGTTTTTCCAGACAGGGTTTCTCTGTGTAGTTTTGGAGCCTGTCCTGGATCTCGCTCTATAAACCAGGCTGGCCTCAAACTCACAGAGAAAGGCCTGCCTTTGCCTCCCGAGTGCTGGGGTTAAAGGCGTGTGCCACCACTGCCCGGCAAACCTTTACTTTATTATTCTTTTTCAAATTATATTCATATATTTACTATGTATAGTCTCTTAGTTGTATACTGTGCAACAATTACAGTTTGTTTTTTTGTCTTTCAAGACAGGGTTTCTCTGTGTAACAGCCTTGGCTGTCCTGGAATTCACTCTGTAGACCAGGTTGGCCTCGAACTCACAGAGATCCTCCTGCCTCTGCCTTCCAAGTGCTGGGATTAAAGGCGTGCACTACCCAGCTGCAGCAAAGTTTTTAAAGACTACAACAATATAAAAATTTTCTTTGAAATTTTTCCATGATTCTGTTACACTTGAATAATAATTTTCAACTTTAAGTATTATCTTCTGTATTAATATGTGATCTTATGTACATTCAGTAACACGAGCATTAATGAAACTGGATATATGGTGTGTTGTCTTCTAAGAGATATATATGTTAGGAACTGGGAGAAAAAGGAACTTAGAACTTAAAAGAAAAGGAGTATATAAGGAATAATTATTTGCTTCATGTAAGAATATAATCTGAAAGAAAAATGTGGTGATACACACTTCCAATTCTAGGATTTGGAGGCTGAGGCAGAAGGACCATGAGTTCAAGGCTAGTCTGTCCTACATAGTGAGATCTGGTCTTGAAAGAAAGAAAGGAAGAAAGGAAAGGAAAGGAAGGACAGATGGACGGATGGACTAGTCTGATCTTTCTTTGAACAAGTACTTATGATTCTACTTTTAGGAATATTACTATTGTAAATAAAAATAATCTCCAAAATTTAATATTGGAAATATGTATTTTAGGTAGTATTTGCTGAAATAACACCCTTGTCATTTGCTTTGTTAGTAATTCACATAAACCACAGGTTTGAAATACCAGTTCTTCAAAAAATAAGGCCCAAACCAAGATTAATAAATGATAACAGCCAGTTACTTCAAACATTCATACAAACCACCTGATGAAAACATCTCGAACAGCTTGTTCACTTGCTCCAATATATTTGCTGAGTAACTCTGGTCCCTAGAAGGTAAAAGACAATCAGGCTGAGATGAAATTAATTACAAACAAACACAGCTTTGGGTTTGGATCAAGCATGAGTTACAGAACGTTTAGGTTAAATGTGTCTCACAATGAACTGTGCTGGGGTAGGAGTCACAGCGGCCCCCTGCCCTCGGCTTCCTCTGCCTAGAACATTGTCCTGGGTGTTTTTGTGGCTTGTGGCATTATCTCCTTTAGGTCTTTGTCAACATGTCTCTCTTCTTGAGCTTCGCCTGACAACACTGTGTGTGACCAGCTACTCCATGCTCCGTACTGCCCAGCAGTGGCTTTTATGCGGGCTGTCTAGTTAGTGTCTCTTTCCGCCAGTAGAAAGTAAAGGTCAAACACAAAGTTCTGACCCCTGCTGAGTCTCTACTGCCCAAACAGTGCGGTTAGCTAGGCACTGGATGTGTTCAGTGAAGTCCTGCATGGCTCAAAAGGGACAAACTCCGTCGAGCAAATCCGTGGGAGACTCCTAAACTGCATAGAGATATAATTCACTCTATTTAGCATCTTCAATTACTGAAGTCAATTTGTCTATATAGGAGGTAAAAAATAAAATTTCTTTCCTGAAAGTCAGCTGCAAATAACTTTCAAAACAAATGTTATTACATACAGCAAATTAGATAAGGAGTCATCTTTCCTTAAATTAGGATCACCTTTAAAACTGAGTCGGTTTAAAAAATAAAAACAAAAAAAAAAGAAAAAAAATAAATGAAAAAAAAATCAACAACTTGGGAAAAATTACAAAAAAAAAAAAAATAAATAAAAAATAAAAACAAGACAGTACCTGCTAAAGATCTTCCAAATGGAACAATATGTATGGACAAGCATTAATCTAAAAACAGTCAGGAAGGCAGTAGGGGCTGGAAGAAATCCAGAAGAGAGGAAGACATGGCTAAAGTTTCCACCTTCTCCTTCCTTAGCACTGTTACCACCACCATTGCCTGTCTGCCCGGTTCAAACAGAAGCATGACTCAGCAGGACAGGCAAACCCCATTCCAAATTACCAACCTGGATTTCAGGTTCTGAGTCAGTTTTGAGTATGACTATAATAGAACTGTTTTGCTTCAGAATCACTCAGTCCTTAGTAAAGTGCTAATGCTGAGGTCTTGAGACTAAGTCTAAGGACACGATGGTAGGCTAGAGGCAGACTGTGAGCATCACCCAGCATGACCCTTTGTTAGTGCCCTTGCTTTATATTTTAAAAACTCTGTAGACTTCGTGTGCACTAGGGAGGGTAAAAGGCAGTCAGCTGCCCTCTACTCTCATAGGTCTCGTCTCCCTTAAGTACAATTTCCTTTTCCTTTTAATATTTATATAAATTCTGTTCACAGATGGTGATTTGCCTTAAGCAAGAACATAAAAGCCACTCAGAAAGAGAGGTGGATCAGCACTCAATTCCTTACAGCTATAAACCAATAAATGCATCGCTCTTCTCTACCAGCTTTCCAAACAGGAGATTAATTCACCATCATGAAACATAATTGGAATTGGCAAGGTCGGCTGTGGTGGGAGAAAAAAATATGGTGGTTGCTGAGTAAGTTAAGCAGGAATCACCCTGAGACCCATTACATACCAAAAGGAATGAGAACATATGTCTACAGAAAACTTGCCATGGATGTTTAGAACAACATCATCCATAAAAGCCTGGTAGATAGACTACTCCAGAGGTAGCTCAGAGGGTACAAGCCACCAAGCCTGGCAACTTGAGTTTGTCCATGGAACCACATGGTGCAAGGAGAGAACCAGTTCCTACAGGCTGTCCCTGGCATGCTCACCTGGCACACGTGAGCCCACATAGACACAAAATTAATAATTTAATGTTAAAATATGTGCATTAGAGCCTGATGGCAGAAACAACCCAAAGTTTACCAGTGATAACCAATGTGTAAGCAAAATGTGGTACAGGTAAGCAATGGGACGTAAGCCAGGCACAGAAAGGATTAAGGTATCAATGCACGCGACAACTTGAAGCATTCTAAGGGAAAGAAACTGGACACAAAAAATCACGTTACCTGATTTTTTGCATACAAAATATTAAGAACAGGCAAATACATAGACACAGAAATAAGATTAATGGCTGCTAAGGAATGAGAGGTCTTGGGAACAGAATGAAACAGCTTTGAAAATAGGAGGCTAGGCTCCCAGTTCTGTGAGTACAAAACAATGCCAACGAATTTTGCACTTTCAAAGGGCTACCTGAATGTTGTGTTTGCCTCAATTAAAAAGACAAAGAAGGGCCAGGTGGTGGTGGCACATGCCTTTAATCCCAGCACTCAGGAGGATCCCTGTGAGTTCAAGTCCAGCCTGGTCTACAGAGCGAGCCCCAGGACAGCCAGGACTACACAGAGAAACAGTCTGGAAAAACAACATCAAGACAAGGCAAGGCAAGTGCACACATACCTTGACACTAATAAAATTCATTCCGCTCTCTCTTGCAACCACCCCAGCAAGTAACGTTTTTCCTGTCCCTGGGGGACCATAAAGCAATATTCCAGTCCTCTGTCGTATGGGCAAGTTTGCAAATAATTCCGGGTACTGAAAAATATTAAAATATGACAAAGAGCAGAAATCTAAACAAAGACTGAAGAGCAGTATACAGAAAGTATTTGGATGGTAATAACTGCTTCCTCCTTTATTAATAATAACACACGAGCAGGGAAGGAAATTCCTATTGGAAATAATCGACGTCCACGGAGTGCATCTATATAAAGTGTCTGTCTGTCTGTCAGGGCATTACACCTCCTTCCACTTTGCTGTGACTGAGCCAGGCAAGGCACAACCACTGAGCTACTGGACTAAACCACTCTTTCTTCTTTTTTTTTTTTTTTTTAAAGATTTATTTATTTATTATGTATACAGTGTTCTGCTTGCATGTATCCCTTCAGGCCGGAAGAGGGCACCAGATCTCATTATAGATGGTTGTAAGCCACCATGTGGGTGCTGGGAATTGAACTCAGGACCTCTGGAAGAACAGTCAGTGCTCTTAACCTCTGAGCCATCTCTCCAGCCCCCACTCTTTCTTCTTAAAGTGTAAGAAAAGTACTGTGTTAGGAAAACAAAGGCCAAAGGCACAGTCTTCCAACCAGCATAGAGCACTTGCGTGGTTAAATTGTGATAGCTGTGTGCATTCAGGTACTGAGTCAAAGAGATAACAGAGAAGCCAAGTCATGATTATAGATGGCAACGTCTCTCGAGTTCCCTGCTAAACAAATGATTAGCTACAATAAGCAAGCCTATGTGAGTTCATTTGCTGACAAAATTCCAACCTGACCTCCACTTCCTTACTAACCATAGAGGCCTCAGAGTTAGCAGTCAAGCACATGGTCTCCATATACTTGGATATGAATGCCTGGGGCCCAAATTCAGCATTTGAGGTCATGATGTTGCTGGTTAGTAAGTCTGTGCCCATTTCTTCTCCCGTAGGCTTAAATCTATGGTTCTGTGCTGTACTCAACACATCCCAGGCCCTGACAACAACCCTTCCCAAGAGTTGCCATCCAGCTACATGCAACCCCAGATCCTTACTTAATTCTTTACTTTGCATGAGTCCTCTATCTCACACAACCATTCCCATTTCTCAGGCCTCTGATTTAACACACTACACTCTAGACTCTACTTCCTCCTTTATCTTTCCATCTACCTAGTTTATGCTGCCAGTCATCTCTGCCTTTCTAGGACTAATACCCAGGGTCCAAAAGTCTGCCTAATCCACCTGGTGTCTTGTGGAGCAGAGGCCTCTACATCCTGCACCATTCCTGTCTGCTTCTGTTGAAATCCAGCAGATGGTTCACTATGCTTTAGCAAATCTGAGTGATTTAAGCAAAACAGAATTAAGATACTCACATCAAAATGGATTTGTATTACAGGCAGAAAAAATATCAAGTAGTTAGAAAATCCCATTTCTTTGGTAACTCAGTAAATCCTTGTCAATCAAAGGGAAAGTGTATAAGCTAACAAATAAAGCCATAGCCAGTGGGTCAGGTTTCTTCTGGCCATTAGGACTTAGTGTGTGTGTGTATGTGTTTTACCTTACCTTGGCTGGTAACTGGATAGTATCCATGAGTATCTGCCGAACGTCATGTAATCCACCAATCTTGTCCCAGCCCAAGTCTCTAGGTTTATGCAGGTTGACATTTCTCAGAGAAGCAGGAAGAAACCCATGGAGAGCCTTTTGGAAGTCTGATGTTGTTAAAATCAATTCTGTTCAAAATAAGCAAAAATTAATTTTTTAGATAAGCTCTCACTAGGTAGCTCTGGCTAGCCTCAAACTCACAGAGATCAGTTTGCCTCTGCCTCCTACGTGATGGGATTAAAGACATGCATCTCCAAGCCCAATTCATTTTTAAAATATGCTGTAATACTGGCTGGAAATGCCAGATTTCTACTCAAATACTTTATGAAGCAGAAGTATGTAATTCTTGCTCTGCTATGCCCACATTCCCACAACAGAAAGAAGTTTGGGGTTTGGGGTACAGATACCTTCCCTGGTGGAGATGTGCTCACGAGAGAGGTGAGAGTGTATGGCTCTGTCCACGAGGACAGTCAAGTCTCTAGCCACAAACCCTTGGGTTTCTTTAGCTATGCACTGCAGGTCAAAGTCAGGGGACTTGTTTATACCGCAGCCCAGTTTATTTTTCACGACGTTATACAGAATCTCAAATCTTTGTTCCTTGGGAAAAAACATAAAATTCAGATTATTAATTTTCCAGTGGTACATTTCACTAGTTATATGTCACCTCGCAATGGGAATATGACCCGAGAAATGCCTCACCAGGCAAGTTCATCGTCATGTAAACATCACAGAGTGCATTTACAGAAACTGAGATGTACAGACTCCCAAACCCCCACACTACATGGTGGAGCTTGCTGCTGTGCCCCAAGCACGCTGGCAGGTCATTCTGTCACTCCGAGCATGTGCAGCTCCTGGCTGCCTGAACATGTTCTCCCGTACCCACCAGATGTGATCAAGGGTCCTCTAACTGTTAAGCCGAAGCTAACAGTAATCAGACATCAGGGTTGGCTCCAGGCTTTCCCTTCGAAACCGTAAGTAACTCTTTGCTCTGCCACGACCCTACCAGCGGTTGTGTTTCTGTGTATGGTCTAAAATTAGACTTCAAGGGGAAATTCCCCAGTAAGTCGTCTAAAAAACACACTGATCCAAGATTGCCACTTCTTTCTCCAATAAGGAGCATTTTAGGTAACATCTGGCTCTTAAGAGGTTTTTTTGTTTGTTTGGTTTTTGTTACAACATTTTAGAAATGTAGATAAGTCTGTTGTGCATTTTCTTAATTACTGATTGATGGGGAGGCCCCAGCCCTTGGTGGGTGGTGCCATCCCTGGGCTGGTAGTCCTGGGTTCTATAAGAAAGCAGGCTGAGCAAGCCACAGAAGCAAGCCAGCAAGCAGCACCCCTCCATGGCCTCTGCATCAGCTCCTGTCTCCAGGTTCCTGCCCTGTGTGAGTTCCTGCCCTCACTACTTTTGACAGTGAACTGTCATATGAAACTGTGAGCAAAATAAACCTTTTCCTCTTCAAGTTGCTTTTGGTCATGGTGTTTCATCACAGCAATGGTTACCCTAACTCAGACAACCAATATCACTATTCTTTAGTTTCTTTTTTGGTGCTGAGTACTGAACCCAGGGTCCGTGCACACGCTAGGCAAGCTCTTCACCACTGTGAGCTCTTCACCAGAGCTCAGCCCCTGTGACACAGAATAACAGGTAAATACTTCTGCTTTTCAATAACAGGTAAATGGCAAAGAGTCTGAACATTTAGAGTACACACTGGGCGAGAATCTTAAGATTCTTAAGTGTCTCCAGTGTCTACCAGCCTGAGCACATGTCCTCTGCTCATGGTCACTACATGCTTGGTGAGCATAAGGTCCCAAAGTGGGCAGGGATGGTTCATCAAATGAAAAGATGTCTACATTTCATTTCGTCCTCATTCAAAAGAAATACTGACTTCAAGAAAGCCATTTCCTTAGCAAGTACGAAACATTTCAGGTGAGTGTAATCTGTGCTCACAAACTGCACATGTTGCTCTTAAATATATGCACAATCTCCTAGAAGCAGTAACTTTGAAAACAAAAGCAATTTCTAAGAAAAGAACACAGCTCAATAACCTTTGTCAGTCTCAGATTACCTGATTAGGAGGTTGAATGTTCTGGACACACTGAAATGTGTGAATTCCTTGAGCAGAAACAAGTGAGGGATGTAGGGAATGTTGGAATTGGCTCGTGGCGATGAGTGCGATCAAACTTCCCATAGAAACAAACTCTTTGATTATATCGTTCAAAGCTAGAATGAAGTAATACAACATAAAGCTCAGGGGAAAAAAACATGAAAATCTAAAGCTGTATATTCACTAATAACCTAATGTTAAGATGTAACAGCTCCTTCACGTTTTTAAAAAACATTAATTCTACCCATTCACTGATCTATCTGTTGAATCAAATGGAAGTGTAGGAGGTTCTGTAAAGTCAGGACATGTCTACTGAGGTTCTGTACTCCCCAAGAAATGAATCAGAAATACAAAGGCATCTCAGAAATGAATATTCTAGAAGGACAATTAGTGTCCATACTATATCATGGTTATTTAGCAGAACAGGCATGGTGCTTCTAACATTTCCTGGATAATTTCTTTCTATTCAAGGCTTGGCGAAGTTTGTCTGAGGAGATGAGAACTGAAATAAGCATTAGTAACATGTCTCTGAGTCCCGATCCAGAGATCTGCAGCTTTCCTGCATAGAGACTAACAGAGGGCATTTGGAGCTTGTATACGGCACTTGCTCACACACGAGACTAACAGAGCGGTGTCTAGGTGTCACCAGGGGTCTACAGGAGACACAGAACTCACACTTTGAGATCAACCCCAGTTCATCCACTGCCAGCCACTCCTGTCTGTGTTTTGTGCTGGCTTCGGCTCTGCAGAACCATGAGGCAATGCCTCCCTACCCGCCAGGTCTCTTGTCTCACTCTAAGCTACAATGAATGGTTCACTCCTCAAGGTTCTGAAATCTCTTGCACCTCGGCACCTTTCCCTGGGAACTATACTTCCTTTGCTGCTTGTTAATTTCCACCTTTCCATTAAAACTCAGTTACCAACGTCCCCAGAAGCCTTCCTTGCGAAGCCGTAGCTCACCCCACGCTCACTTTGGGTTAGATGCTCACACAACACACTGTATATTCTTCCAGGATAGTCATCTTGCCACCTTCTAGTCGGTTAACCTGGCCCAATTACTTGTCTCTGTCACTTTCTATTTGCTGACTTATAAAAGCAGGAGATTCCCATGTGTACACCCAAGGCAAGCCTTCTTCCAGAAACTACACTCTATACAGCCCGACCATTAGTAGCACCGTTCAGGACTGAAATTGCTTCCTCTGCTCCCCCGACTTTGAGAAGGCTGAATAAAGAAAATATTCAACAAGTATCTGTTAACGAAACAGAAGCGGGAGTAGGTCTGCAACCGAACGACTTGCAGCAAGTGAAGTACAGTGAGACAGATGACCAGCCACTGCTCTGGCTCTGCCATTTCCTAACACAGAGATGGAGAATGCTACCAGGACCCAAAGAAACACACAACGAGCATATACCTTATTTCCTTACGATGGCAGCTTTAGGGCCAGTGAGATGGCTCAGCATCTGCCATCGATCTGCCATCTGTCAGTGCCACCGAGCCTGACAACCTTACTTCACTCTCCAAGACCCACATGGAGGAAGGAGAGAAGAGACTCCTAAAAACTGTCCTCTGATCTCCACATGTACACTTAGGCACATGGGTGCCACCCCAACAAAGGCACAAGTGAGAAATAAATAAAACTAATAAAAATGTAAAAAAAAAAAAAAAAAAAAAAGATTTACCATTGAAATGAAAACTTGACTGATAAGTGAAAAGCTCCTAACCAGGAGGGGATGCATTACCATGTGCGAGGCGCTGGCTCTGCACTGCTTCAGGGCTGTGCTCCTGTCCTGGGGCAGTGGGCGGGCCAGCAATGAGGTCCAGGTCATCCAGCAGAATGACAGATGGCTGCCTCCAGGCCACCTCTGAGAAAGCCAACTCCAGGGCTTTCTGTATGCTTTCAAGCCTTTTTCCTACACACAGAAGATATGATGTCAGTGTTATTCCACGGACTGGAAGTTCAGGTTCCTCTTGAAAGGAACAGAAGAACTCAGTATCAGTTTATCTATAAAAATTAAACCCATGTTTTACTAACATACCAATCAAAAACTTGATAAACATCGACACATTCAACTCATAAGTCTCCAAGGACTCAAAGTGCCAATGTGTATCCCAAGGGAAGGGATGCGCTGTCCTGACCTTTGGCTGCGTGCACTCAGTCTCAGTCCAGAGTCCAGGTGGCTGACAGTTGCGAGACACACAGGATACAGAAAAACACAAACCAGAGTAAGGGCTCAGGATCTGAGTCACACCCTAGCACTTGCTGGAGACCCTGGAGTTCCCAGATGTGAAGGACACACTTGGTTTCAGGTTTGTTCCAGGTATGGGACAAAGTTAATTTCCAGAAGACAGAAAGTTTACAGGTCTACAAGCTAATGCTGAGGTTCACTAACACTTAGTTCTAAGTTATTTTTCTCACGGGGCTTCAAGCAGGATTAAAACCTCCTTTATAGCAAAGGAAGTATTGAGTTTTCAAAGCTATCTTTATTTTGCTTTAAAATGCATATTTTTTATTTATCTTTTGAGAATTTCATACATCCATCCAATGTGATTTTTTATTTTCTTATTATGCACTAGGTAAAAAACATGAGCAATAAAGACAAGCCAGGAGCCGGGTGTTAGCAGAAACCCAGAAAGAAGCTAATTGTCCAAAGAGAAACTGTTCCAACCTCTTGTTTTAACGGAATAGATAATAATGTAAATGTTAGAAACATTTAAAAAACACGCAAGTGATACAAGGTCAATTGTAATTCTTCTCATTGTCACCCAAAGCCACCCACTTACCCTCCCAGCCTTGAAATGTACCGGTTTCCCATAGCAATTCAAAGGTCATTACAGATTTAATAGAGTACTCTAAACACTTGGAGTGGCATTTGTTGGTATTTCCAGGAACACAGGTTATAGAGCTTTCACTTTAAAAAATGGCTTCCGGGGCTGGAGAGATGGCTCAGAGGTTAAGAGCATTGGCTGCTCTTCCAGAGGTCCTGAGTTCAATTCCCAGCAACCACATGGTGGCTCACAACCATCTGTAATGAGATCTGGTGCCCTCTTCTGGCCTGCAGGCGTACATGCAGACAGAATACGGTATACATAATAAATAAATAAATCTTAAAAAAATAAAAATAAAAAATGGCTTCCATCAAATTGTCAAATAGAGTCTTAAATCACAAACATCAGAAGGTCAAAGCCTTCAACTTTCTAAGGATTTTTTTGTTTTTCAAAACAGGGTTTCTCTGTGTAGACCTGGCTGTCTTGGAACTGGCTCTGTAGACCAGGCTGGCCTTGAACTCACAGAGATCTCCTGTCTCTGCCTTCTGAGTGCTGGGGTTAAAGTTGTGAACCACCATGCCCAGCTTCCAAATTTCTAAGGATTTTCAATAACTAAATGACACAAATAAAAGTTTAAAAGTACTGTATCTATTAATAGCACTAATAATGCATTCCTGTCTATGAAAGGGGGATTTATGTTGAATGCTCATTCCTACCTCGTAAAGCTTTACAGTCGACTATCTCCACATGGGCATCCAGTACGTCACAGGCCTCCTTACAGATGGCTTTGGCTAAGGTTGACTTCCCACTCCCCTGGAAAACAAGTGCTGCATCAGAACTCTGAATAGATTTAATTACAGAAGTAGCTCTGTCAGTGCAGCAGCCGCCGAGACGCAGCCTCATCAACTGATGCGCAGATACCCATCCAGCTGCAGTGTGGGGTTCTGTGCCACTAACTAGGGCTCTTCTTTCACTCTGCCAGTGAATTAGGTACCCTGTGTTCATTACAGTGCATAGACAGAAATACACCCATTTCTACACTTGCTAGTTAATACAACTTCTAACGTTTAATTAAAACCAATTAAAAATAATACTTTATTGTTATAAGACATGACTAATATATAAATATATATTTGAAATATATAAAATAGGCCGGGCGGTGGTGGAGCACGCCTTTAATCCCAGCACTTGGGAGGCAGAGGCAGGCGGATCTCTGTGAGTTTGAGGCCAGCCTGGTCTACAGAGCGAGACCTAGGAAAGGAGCAAAGCTACACAGAGAAACCCTGTCTCGAAAAACCAATATATATATATATATATATATAAAATAACTAAGGCATATTTTTATTTAATTTCAATGATTTTAATGAAAAAAGTAGATTATTAATATATCTTGTACTAAGTAATTTTAATTGATACTTTCTTAATGATTTATAGCCATTACTGTGACTACCAATTAATGTGGAGTACAACCTTCAGACACTTTTTTCCTGTGATGGACATGATTATATGGCATGTTTTATGAGTTAGGTCTTATCATGTTGGCCTATCTAGCCTTGAATTTAAGATCCCCTGCCTCAGCCTTTGGAGTGGCTGGGATTACAGGCCTTGAGCACAGCCTTTGAGAGACAATTCAGTCGCCAGGATTGTCTACTTTGATATAAGAACAAAGAACACGCCACTGGCTTACAATCAATGAGCATTCAAATGCACGCTTTAGTTCTCTCTCATTCTAAAATAGTATGCAAGGATTAAAAACAATTATACTTAGTAAAGAAAGATGAAAAGAATGTATGTACTCATTCCACCATAGAGCAATTGTTTTAATGCTTTTCATTCTTCTAAGCATTCTGTATTTCTACAAATTTATAAAAACAGAACTAAATCATTAATGAAGTTTTACAATTTCATTTTTTTACTTAAGCTGTTTAACAAGTTACTTCTTGCCCAGCAGACATGGTGGTGCATGTCTTTAATCTCAGCACTCCGGAGGCAGAGGCAGGTGGATCTCTGTGAGTTCCAGGCCAGCCTGGTCTACAGAGCAAATTCCAGGATAGCCAGGGCTACACAGAGAAACCCTGTCTTGAAAAAACAAAAACAAAAACAAAAACAAAAACAAAAAACCAAAACCAAACAAACAAACAAAAGTTACTTCTCTATGCTTTATATTTACACTCCTCCCAATTTTAGCCATCATCAAGTCAGAACAGACATACAAACAAAGACATGTTTGATGATCTGTTAGTATGCCTTTAGAAAGAAGCAGAATTATGACATCAGAAGGCAACACATTTCTAAGTGTCCTCTAGAAATGTCCAAATCCGGTGGGTCTTTATAGTTCTTTTATCAGTTTCTTCTTTTAATCTATTATTATCACTTCTTCTCACTGCCATTTCTCTGAAGTCCAACAATGTAGTATCAGTTCAAATATTTTGTTTTGATTACTAGCAAAAACTAGCAAAATTTGACATAAGAAACCTAAAATTTGGAGTTTCTCAGCAAATAAGTACTATCATCATTATCTTTTATAGAATTAATACCACACTTAATTTTTTTGTTTGTTTGGTTTTGTTTTTTCGAGATAGGGTTTCTCTGTGTAGTCCTGGCTATCCTGGACCTTGCTCTGTAGACCAGGCTGGACTTGAACTCACAGAGATCCGCAGGCCTCTGCCTCCCTTAAAGTCGTGTGCCACCACTGCCCAGCCCACATTTAAATTTAATGGATTTCAAAGACTAAAACAATTAGGGGTGCTGAACTGTAGACCAGACATATCACCATCACCTGCCCAGAGGGCCTTTTCTTCCAGCTCAGAGTACTTCACATTTGTAAGGAACTTCTCATGTATGTTTCCTCGCCCTTAAGTGAGGATAACCCAAAGAACACAGATGAGAAACAAAACTTCAAACTTAAAACACTAATAAGCTCATTATAGAGATGACAGGTAAACCCAGGACCTCTGTTCTCCTGCTGACTGTGCTACTCTAGGAACTTCAAAGACTGCTTCTGGAGACAGTGGGTAAGACTTTTTAAAAACAAATATTCTACCATGATGATGCGGTCATTTCAAAAATGACAAAGAGGGGCTGGAGAGATGGCTCAGTGGGTTCAATGGTTAAGAGCTGCTCTTCCAGAGGTCCTGAGTTCAAGTCCCAGCATCCACATGGTGGCTCACAGCCATCTATAATGGGATCTGATGCCCTCTTCTGGCGTACAGGTATACATGCAGATAGAGCACTCATATACATAAAATAAATAAATCTTTTAAAAAAATGACAAAGAATGGTTTCTTTGTTTAAGTAAGATAGGAGAAAGAAACTGGACTAGCAATAGGAAACAGTTATTAAATGGCATGAAGAAAAATGAATAAACTTTAAATTTCTATAATTATAAAAGCAATATGACTAACCAAGACCACACTGTGTTTTTGTTGTTTTTAAAGATTGAGTGTATTTTTTAAGATTATGTGAAAGACTGATTTTTTTAAGTGAGTGAGTGTGTGTGTGTGTGTAATGTACACATGAGTGCAGGTGCCTGAGGAGATTGGAAGAGAGTACTGCATCACCTGGAGCTGGAGTCACAGGTGATTGTGAGCCACCCAATGTGGGTGCTGGGTGATTGTGAGCCACCCAGCGTGGGTGCTGGAACCCAACTCCAGCCCTCTGCAAAAGCAGTAAGCACTTTTAACCAATGAAACATTTCTCCAATGCCCAACACACCAGTCTTTGGGCACAGGAAGTAACACAGCATTGGTAGAGAATAAACAGTAAGCCTCTTTAAGAGGTCAGGGATCTCAACCAGGACAGTAAAAAGTTAAAGAGAGAAGACACATCCCCCGTGTCAGGAAACAGGGTAGTACAACAGAACCTGCAGGAACCTGGAACCAAAGGGCAATAAGCAAATAACTTTATGCTCACGAATTTGACATCGTGGAAGAACTGGACCAAACCTCTAAAAACCATCAAGTGTTTGTCAATCAAGACGAAGCAGACTGCCTAAGCAGTCCTGTAACCACTAAGAATATGTCATTTAAAAGCTTTGCACTAAGGACTCCCAGGTGGGGATGGGTTTGCTGCAGATTTTACCAAGCATTTAAAGAATGACTGAAAGTCAACTTTTAGTTCCTTCCCCACAATACTTGACAGATCATCATGAGCCCATAATACACTGAGAGTAAAACCAGACAAAGACAGGACAGCAGCAGGCACTGTAGACGAGTGTCTCCCATAAATGCAGATTAAAAAATTAAACAGAATGATAGCAAGCACAAATCACCACAGCCAAGTGGGATTTTTTCAGAAAATATCAATACTATCAACAGCCTCATCAATGTCCTAGACACCAAAAATCATATAATCTTATCAATTGATATAGAAAAGGGTACAGAGGGTATAAGAATTTATGATGACTTCCCTCATACCTAACAGGCATACAAAAATATTAATGAATGTATGATTGCTTTCCCTATAATATATTAAAAGCTCTTCAAAATACATGAGCAAAATCCAAAGAGATAAGAGTGAAATGCTACTAGCTCGTGAAAAGGAGCACATCTGAACCAAATACCTTTCCTCCGGTGATCAGAAGAGCACCGTTCCTAAGTCCTGCGACGAGGGACATCAGCTGCCGTGACAAAGGGCGTCCCAGAAGGCTGTGAGTGATGTGCTCCATGGCGGATATACCTAAGGAATTCACTCCGCTGCAAAACACAAAAGTTCTTATGTAACAAAGCCCAAAGCAGCTATAAAGCCCTATAGTAAGACCTAGCTATAAAAGGCTGATGCTCTCCTTCCTGGGCAAGCTAGTGATGTTTAAGGGGTAAAGTCTTAGAAGTTCCCCTGCACTTACAAGAACATACTGTAGCTTATGTGCAGCTTTGAAACATTAGTCTAACATCTAAAGCATGTTTGGTAACCAGTTTTGTTCCAAAGGTCACTTATTGGATCTGCTAACATACCTAAACACTCCCATCCCCCAATTTTAGTTTGGTCATCAATATTATCATAAACAGATGCTTCAGTAGGGCTTATTGGAATAGTCAAAGCCTTGGCTCCTCTTAAATTTCCCTTTGAAACCTCGCTTCTACCTGTTATACAGACACTGAACCTAACACTATTTCTTGATTTCTACCATGATTTTATTCATGAAAACAGAAATGGAACAAAAACTTCTGAGAGTGGAATCCAAAGAGATTTTACTTCATAGTAATGCACACTTTGTACCTAATCAATCTTCTTAAAGGTTTCATTTTTTTCTCACTAAAATGGTAGAAAATTAAATCGCTCTCACACCTAGTATAAGCACATGAATTCTCAGGCTAACACTTCTATGGCTGTTACTCTAGCATATAAATAAAGAAACCAAGACAGCTTCTTTTTCAGATTTTTTTTTCTGAAAAGAGAAAATACTTAAAAAAAATCCTAATTATTACAATAAAACAGTGAAGGAATAACTTAATTTGAAATATTTTTCACCACTCAACCAATGTTTTAGATTTAGCTATTAAAAGGCTTTTATTTGTTTTGATAACTACTGTTTTGGTCAAGTACAATGATCAGTTAGGTGGTATTTGGTTAACTTTTTTTCTCACAAGTCAATTCTCGAAACAGGATCTCTAATAAAACTAGCTACCTAGAGAGACAAGGCACATTTCTAACCTATGTGTGAGGACAGAAATAATCCTTGAAAACTGTCTCCCAATGCATTAGAAAGACTTTCCATTGGAGTCCCTGGTCACTGTCCCACGTGCACACAGAAGCCTGTCAGAGAGAATCCAAAGCAGTCTGTAAACACACTAATTCAGCCGTAACCTCTTACCCCAGAGAGTTCAGCTTTAAAAAGGGAAGAAGAAAGTCAGTTTCCTCCTCACTGTTTTCTTCTCTTATCGTAGGTTCTAGAAGGACCTACAGCAGCAGGAGAAGCCAGTTTTACATTTCAAAGTCAGGTCTTTTGCTTGTTTCCTGAGTCCCAGAAAAAGAATCAGCAACTGTTACAAAGTGCATGCTGTCCCCAAGACTGTGGCCTGACAACCCCACACAGCGCTCAGGCGTGGACCACAGGTCGGCATGGACAGCAGCAGGAAGACTGGAGCCGTCTGATGACAGAGTTCTGTCACCTGTGTCATAATTACATCCCCCCCACAGTTCTGACCTTTGCACCTTTCTGAAGGGTTTTCCCTCAATCACATTTCAAAGATGAAGAAACTGTGGCTAATTCCAAACCACTGAAATTCTGAACCACTGGCCCAGCTTCAGTTCCACGGCAGCAAATAGAACTAGACACAATATCCTAAAACCTTGAGTACTTAGTTGCTTCAGGAAGAAAAGTAAGGTGCTATTTGTGAAGAGTAGAGAGTTTTAACAGTTGTTAACATATAACAAAATGGCAGGTGAAAACGTGAATTTTAAAAATTTTAAATTATTATTTGTGTGCATGTGGGTGTGCACACCTCAACAAGGAGATAGCTTATGTACCACAGTGCACATGTGGAGGTCAGAGACAACTTAGGGGTGTGTGTGTGCGTGTGTGTGCGTGCGTGCGTG
>CABHPP010143609.1:0-18249 GCA_902168425.1 Peromyscus attwateri
TGACGAGACCAGGTGCTTGCCAGCAGGAGGCAGCCAGCCCCGGAGCATCTCCTACAGTGCCCCCCTCACCCAGACAGAGAGGTCCGTCTGAATGGCCTAGCATGTCAGACTCCCCCTCCTCTGCCCAGGCCACTTTGAAGAGCTGGGATTGACCTGTTGGAGAGGCAGCCCCGGCTCTGCTGGAGTATGGGGTCAAGGGTCTTTGCCCACAGAGCGTGCCAGGTCTTTCCTCAGAGGCACAGCCACACTAGGCAGAAGTGCCTGGCAGGGCGCAGGGGAAGCTTGCGTTTGCACATGTGCCCTGAGCCTTACTTCTGAGAGTATCCCTGCCCAAAGGCACAAGCAACATTGACCTTCAGGACATTGATGCCAAATTCACTCAGCCTGTGCTCCCCAAGATGCCAGGATCCTGGAAGACGGAGGGGTTAGGGATGTACTAGACAGAGGCACCCTGAAGCATCTCCCTAGTAGCTCTGCTCTCGTATCCCACTGCTGTGAAAGGCATCATGGAAGCAACTGGTGCCCCCGAGCAAGGCCCGCAGGTTGGAGGCGGTACGGTACATGTCAACATCCAGGTCTCCGTGACTGTGGGTGTCTCACTAGAAGAGAAGACTCCTGATGTCTCAGTAAATGCTCGCAATAACTTAGGAGAAATGAAAGACTGTGTGTGCAGCTAAGTGCCCTCAGATAGCTCAGAAAAAAAAAAATGGGGCTCTCTGGCCAACTAGCCTATCCTATTTAGCAGGCCAATAAGATACATTATCTCAAAAAACAAGGTGGATGGTTCCTAAGAAATGGCGCTGGAGGTGGCGTCCACGTGCACGCGCGCGCGCGCACACACACACACACACACACACACACACACACGACTCTCCACTTGTCATCAGAAGTGATATCTAACATATAGCCATACCAAGCACGTAGCACCTGTGAGACAGGGACCCACCCTCCTGGCAACTATCAAAGTCTCACCCACTTCCACCTACCACCAGGTCAGCCATGGTCCCCTTGAGCTGTGGAAACAGTGTCCCACAGAGACACTTGCAGATTTTCGCGAAGACAGCTTTAGGAGGAAGTCTATGTGGGTGCTTCCCCTCCACGTACTCCCCTTTAGGGACACAGCCCAGGAGAGCTGGGAACTGGTCGGACCATCAGGCTGGCAGAGCTACCTGGGACCTGCAGAATTCATGATGTCGCTCTACTTGGAGGGTCCAGAGTGACCATTCACATGCTATGTATCTGGATGACCTTTGCCCTGTTAGCATGTGTGTTTTAACACAGTTTCAGTCTTAGAAAAATATTGCAAGAACAGCACAAAGAATTACTCTCTGCCCTTCGCATAGATTTCCCAAATGTCAACATCTCACCCCTTTGGACTTCTCTCTCTTCCTCTTCCCCAAACTCAGATTGAGAATATAGGGGAGGGGAAGGGCTGGAGAGATGGCTCAGCAGTTAAAAGCACGTGCTACTTTTGCAGAGGACCCGAGTTCAGTTCCAGCACCCACAGCTAGTGACTCACAATCACCTGTAACTCCAGCTCCAGGGGTTCTAATGCCCTCTTCCAGCCTCTACAGGCACCTGCACACACATGCACAAACACACAGAGCGACACATATAATGACATGAAACAAACTACAGGGTGGGATGCGTGTACTGAGCATGTACAATCTTGGCTTGTCATTATGCCTAAGCAATACCCAGCATAATTTCCACGGTGTTTGCACTGTGTTAGGTATTGTACCTTACCTAGAGGAGGTTTAAAGTCTAGGGGGAAGGCTGAGGCTGTCAGTCAGCACTAGAGCTATTGCCTAGCTTGCACAGGGTGCTGAGTTCCAACCCCAGCACCTCACAAAAAACTAGTTAATTAATTCATTTTTAAAAAGTACACGGGAAGATGTGTACAGGGACAGGCAGATATCCTTTCATACAGAGGCAGACGGGTATGCAAGGGGACCCTGGTATGATCTCCCACAGATGCTGAGAGGGATGGCTGCATGTTAGATGTCACTTCTGTCGACAAGTGGAGTGTCATGTGCGTGTGTGTGTGTGCGCCTGCGTGCGTGTGTGTCTGTGTGTGTGTGTGTGCGCGCGCGTGCGTGCATGTGGAGGCTACCTCCAGTGCCGTTTCTTAGGAACCACCCACCTTGTTTTTTGAGATAATGTATCTTACTGGCCTGCCAAATAAGATAGGCTAGTTGGCCAGCGAGCCCCAGGTGTTCACCTGTCTGCCTCCCCAGGCCTGGGGCCACAAATGCATGTCGATTTAATATGAGTTCTGGGGGTCAGACTCAGGCCCTTGTGTGTGCGTGGTGGCATGCACTGTACTGGCCGAGCCATTGGTCCAGCCCTCGCTTTCAGTCCTACATGACTGTGCTAAGCAGCTGCTTGTCCCCAGAGGTTCCAGACTTTCCTTCCTCCTATATGTCATTTTGCCACCCGGTTTTAAGGCATGTGCAGGCCCCACCAAAACACCTCTCTCTGAACCCTTGGTGATGGGGGTCTGGGAGGGCCCTGCACGTTGCCACTATGGACAAAGTCCTTAGGAGTTTGAATGGGCTGAGAAGGGCCACCTGGGAGTTTGTACTCAGGGATCTTTTTGTGTTTTTAAGAGAAGTGTGAGCTTGGCCATCTGCTAAACAACTGGGGGCCAGGTTGCCCTGAGGACCAGAGTTCGGTGTAATTCTGGACCCATCGGCCTGGCTTCAGGACACAGTGTGGCCACCCTGAAGTAGGAAGGTTGGAATTACTTTAAGGTCCAAGCTTTGCAGCTGGTAAAGGCAGAGGCATGCACGCAAACTATGCAGCTTGTCTCCAGAGTGGGTTTGTGTGAACACATAGGCATCAGAGGTCTTCTTACATCAGGTATTGTGATGGTACAGTCCATGCTCCCACCATCTTCAATCCAGAATGGTGCTATGCTGGAGCCAGAAAACCACCATTGTGCTCCCTAGCTTGACCATGAGCTACAGGATGGAGGCCATCTGCTTGGACAGCCACATTGTAACTTTTTCCTTTCCCTGGGATTCTGGAGGGACAGGTGTGCCATCTGCTTGCTGTGCAGGTTGTCTTGGGCCTCATAAAACCTACTACCAGCTGTATAGTTTTCCCCATGCTCAAATAGAGGAGGATGGCTTTTGGAAGAGAGTGTGGGCAGAGATGGCCTGGTGGTGACTCTGGTCCTTGTAGTGGCTCAAGTGCACAAGCCTGGTTGTGTGCAGAGTGGAGGGGATGCCAGGGGAAACAGGGGGCCACAAGCCCCTGCTTTGGAGCACATCACGTAGAAACGAGCACCTCTGTCATACTAGCTCTGCCTCTCTGGGGGAACTGGTCTGTCTCTGGTGTGGTAACTCCTAGAAGTTTGCTCTGTGTGTGATGGAGGCATGGCTGTGAGAAACCCTGCGTGCTTGCTGTTGCTTCTTTTGGATTTTGTCTGTGAAGAGGTACTGTGGACACCAGGAAACCTGGAGAAGCCCAGGCTTACTGCTTGGCAGCATGTCCTGCTGGTCCACCCCACTTGAGTGCAAAGGACAAATGTAGGTACAGGGAGAAAGGACACACAACAGAAAATTTGGGTCTTTCTACATGGCCATCACTGTCTTGAAACTCACTGTAGAGACCAGACAGGCCTTGAACTCACAAATATCCACCTGCCTCTGCCTCCTCAGTGCTAGGACTAAAGGCATGTGCCACCAGGCCCAGCCAGTTGCTGCTGTTCTTAAGGAGGCCATTTCAACTCTTGTGAGTATCTTCAAATCCTCAGGATCTAGTTTCTTTTCCATTGTGTGACAGAATGCCTTGGCAAAAGCAACTTATGGGAGGAAAGTTTGACTTTTTAGCTCACAGTTCCAGGTTAGAGCATGTCACTGTCAAGGTGGCAGGGATTTGAAGTGGCGAGTCACATCGTGTCAAGAGCAGAGAGAATGGATGCATACATGCTTGCCAGAGCTCAGCTCTCTCTCCTTCACTCCAGGACCCAGCTGTGAAACGGGGCTACCCACATTCAGGGTGGGCATTTCTCTCTCAGTTCTATCCAACCACGAGAACTCCGCACATGTCCACAGACTGACCTTTTCTACCTGGTTCCTTCTTGAGACTCTCTTCCCAATGATGCAAGATGGTACCAAATTGACAATTACACCTGCCACACTCGCTGCTGGTGACCTAGACAAGACTGAATGGGCGTTTTCGTGAATTCCTTTGCTCGTCTTTGTCCTCTCTAGACCTCTTCTTTAGTGGAAGAGCACCCTCCATTGCTGACAGCTGTCGAGAATTCCTTGCTGTCTTGTTTTTAAAAGCAAGGGAAGTCTTGTTTTTTGATAACATGGCTGAATACAGAAGATGATGTTTCCTGAGATAAGCCAGGCAAGGAAGAACAGACACTACAGGGAGCCACTCATGTACAAGTGTGGAAAAGGTGAACGAATACAGAGTCATGTGATGACCCCCAGAAGATAGCAAATAAATGAGATGTTGGTTAAATGGCATGAAATTTGGTTAGGCCACAGCAGTAAATTCGAGAGCTCTGTGGCTAATCTTGGTGACTGTAACTACTACTAATACGTTGAATCTTTGAAAATTGCTCAGAGAGTAGAAGTTAAGTATTTTTATTGATTGATCATGTTTATGTTTGTGTGTGTGAGTGTGTATCTGTACCTGTGTGCATGTGTGTGTATGTGCGTGCGTGCGTGTTCATGTGTGTGTGTGTGTGTGTGTGTGTGTGTATGTGTGTGTGTGTTCATGTGCTCATGCAGTGAAAGGCCAGAGATTGACACCGGGTGTCTTCCTCTGTCTGTATCGTATTTGTTGGGACAGGGTCTCTCACTGAACCTGGATTGTACTGATTCAGCTAGACTGGCTGGCCAGCAAGCCCCAGGATGCTTCTGTCTCCACCTTTGCTGTGCTGGGATTACAGGTGTTGCCCCACATCTGGGTTTTTGTGTAGGTCCTGGGAATCTCAACCCAGGTCCTCAGTCTTCTGTAGTAAGCACTTTACAGACTGAGCCATTTCGTCATACCCAACTTTAAGTGTTCTTATAAAAAAAAATAAGTATAAGGACCAATGCAGCTTGATGAGGTCAATCCACAATGTCATGTTGCACATTGTAAATAAACAGTTTTTACTCATCAACTTATATCAATACACTTAAAAATGTGTTTATCTATTTATTTATTCGGGTGAGCATGTGCTGGAGGAGGTCAAATCTTTCCTTTAACCATGCAGATTCTGAGGCTGTCAGACTTGGCAATAAGCACCTTTACCTGCTGAGCCATCTTGTCAATCTCAATGAATCATTTTTTTTTATTTTATTGAAAATAGATTTTTTTCATACAGTAATGTTTTAAAAGGAAAGAAGGAGAGAGAGCTGGCAAAGATGATGTCTTTCATGTGCTACCACAGACTTGGTGGCTTCTGTGTCCGAGGCTGCAGCGTGGGGGCGCTCCTGATCACTTAGCTCCTGCATCTGCCTCATGGGCTGGAGAGAGGGGCGGGGGTCAGGGGTTTTTGTGGATCACAGGACATTGGAGGCCTCTGCACAAAGGCCCAGCTGCTGGGGATGACAGGGGCAGGAGCCTGTCTGTGAGGCTCTGGCCTCTAGCGTCTTGGGAGGCAGGTGAGAAAGCTGACCCTAGGCTGGCCCACCCCCAGCCAATGCAGGCAGCTCTAGTCATGTGAGCCTGGGTGGGAGGGAGCATCTGCTACCAGTGCAGATGTGGCCTAGAGAGAGGACACTAAGGAAGCTGCCCCCTATCGCCCCCCCCCATGCTGCTGCTGCGCTTCTGCGGAGTACAGGGGTGTCCTGTGGGTATCTACCCTCTTCCTCCACACTCTAAATCCAGGTTGCTCTGCCCTATAAAATATTGGTGTAGCCTTGAAGCCTGAGCAGGTGGTAACAGCCCTAGAGTTTTTCAATATAAAAGTAAAACCTAAGCCAGGCCCGGTGGCACTTATAAGGGCTGAGGCAAGATCACTAGGCCCAGGAGTTAAAGACCAGCCTGGGTGACACAATGAGATCCTTTCTGAAAACAAAAAGCAAAATAAGTAGGGCCTTGTGGTGCAGGCTTGAAATCCCAGCTCTCCAGGGAGCTGAGAACGGAGGATTTCACATTCCAGGCCAGTTTGAGTTACAGAGTGAGTTCAAGGCCATCCCGAATAACTTAGCGAGAGCCTGATTTGAAACAAGAGATAAAAAGAGAATTGAGGGGCACTTGCCTATCATGTACTAATGTCCATTGCAACAACAACAACAACAACAACAACAACAACAAGGAGAACCCATAGGAGATAGACTTCAAAAATGGTTCTCCATCAAAGTCAGGGTCAGGGGAGCAGGGACGACCTGGAGTTCTGACATCACTTACCCTCTGAGTGGCAGTTTTCTTGTCTGAAGTTGGGGAACAGGGATAGTCTCACTCCTTGTTTAAGCGGAAGCCAGCTACCTGCCACCATAGATGGCTCCCAATAACACTTATGCTTGTCCTTGACAAGAATCAGGCTGCTAGAAGCCAACCCTGTGCAAGACAATCTTCCATCAGTGATTTTCTGTGTGTATGATTCGAGGCATGTAAACACCCAGGTCTAGTGAGCTGAGGAAATAAATGGCAGTTAAGTCAATGGGAAAGAAACAAAGTACTCATTCTCTACATTGTCTCTCACAGCCTAAAGATGCTCTTAACTCACTTGCTGTATTCAGCCTCTAATTTTGATCTAACCTGGAAGGGTTGATCAGGACAGAGCATTGAAGGTCTCATTCCTGAAAGGGATACTTGAGACGCAGCAGTGTCTCAGGAAAGGCAGCGTGGCAGGTCAGCTCTGTGGTGGCATCGCTGTGGGATGCCACTTTGGATTCTGTGGGGATTCTGAGCTGGAGAAGCTGGGGTTCTTACTGCAGGCGTTTGTGTCAGGTCAGGGTGTCACAGGTTTTGACTGTGTGGAGAGACAGGCTTCCCACAGCATGGAGGGGAGAGAGAGCGAGGGGCTGCCTGTCAGTGTGACCAGCACCGGCTGCTTCCGGATGCAGGACAAGATGGAGATGAGGACATGGGGAGCTCCAACGTGGCTGAGGCTGGAGCAGAAGCCTTGGTGACTCCACACAACACAGGGCTGTCAGCAGCTGGCCAGCTCCTGTCTCTCTCCTAGGCTGTCTTCTCAGAGGCTCAGACATCACTCAAAGGTACCCACTCACCTTCACCCTCCAAGAAACATCGTCATCCTTGAAACCCAGGCAGCACCCAAGTGTTGCAGCCATATTAGTACAAGAGTGGAATCCAGTAGGGACTCAACTCCTACACTTTACAACTTGTTTTCAGTTTTCTAATCAGGAAAGCACATATTGTGCCCTCTCAGCCTCCCAGCCAGAGGCTAATTACACTGTACTGTCCCCATTGTTCCCAGGGAAACAGAACCCAGTGTGCTCCTGGCAGGCTAGGGCACCAGCAGAGTTGCTTTCTTGGGGCTAAAGTGCTTCTAGCCAGTAGCCTGGCATATGCCTGGCCTGACGGCTCAGGGCTGGCAGTGCTTGGGAGGATCTGTGTGGTACATGCCTGACGAGACAGGGTCCCCACAGCAAGATACGCTTCTGCTCCCGAGCTGCCTTTCCACGCAGGTACACTCGGCTGGCGAGCTGGAGCTTTGCAGTCTCATCCTCATAACTTCCCTGGACCACAACAGACAAGTTTAGCCCACTGTGTGCCTCTTCCTGTCCCAGTTCTGATTGGACCATGCCCACTTGGCATAGCAGTTTTAAAGCACTCACCTTCCACGTTCTTTGGCATCCCTCTCTCTCAGTCAGGAAGGCTGTCTCTTCCCCCCAGAACTCTAGGCGACTTTCAGTACAGGCACGTACACGGTATCTCACAGAAGTGAGCTTTCTGACTCCTGCAGGATCTTCACTGGCAGCTGGCATGTGCTCGCTGGACTCCCACACTCACATGCAATGTGGATTTCATTGAGTGAGGACACACAGGTTAGCCGATGGTGGCTGCTATACTGTGAGAAGTGAAAGCTCATCTGTGGGGAGAGAGAAACATGACTGGGGCTGAGGCTACATGAGGAGGAGACACTTTCCTAGTCCTCTGTAGCTCCGGCTGCCACAGGTCACTCTGCACAGAGCCCCGGGCCATAGCTGAGCCTTCCTGAAGACACAAGTGATGATAAAATGAATGAGGTTGTTTGGAGACACTTAAGTTTTGGGGTGGTTTATTCCGCTGTGATCAGTATTTGACACACCTGATAGTCTCAGCTACCATCCTTCCTCCTCAGAGAAGCTTCATGCTTCTCTTTCTGGCCCGTGGACACAGTCAGCTTGTTGGTCCTTGTGTAGACAGTTCTAGCTCCCAGAGCTCAACAAGGCCTCTTCAGTTTGCCAGCCGCAAATGCCAAGCCCTGTGCCTACTTACGTTCCAGCGTCTCCTTGCTTGTTTTTTTACACTTCCTCCCCACTTTCAAAGGGCTTGCAGGTGCCTTGGCACACTCTCACAGAAGTTAAAATGAAGCCGGGGACGTTGGCAGACTAGTAGACAAGAGGAGGGGAGAACCAGCAGTGCACACCAGGAACCCGACAGGAGTAATGCTGGCTCTCAGAAGAGCATCGTTTCTTAATTTGTAAAAGAAGGCAGTGCCCATCTTTAGGACAGGCCAATTGATTTCCTGGCATTGTTGGTGGGGAAGGTGAAGTGCCTGAGCCGATGTTCCCGATGGCATCGGAAAAAAACAGTTGTCCGTATTTCCAGGAGTTTGCTTTCAAAAAGAAAAGCTATTTTTTTTGCCATTGTTTTTTAACTCGGAAATTTTCTGTGTCATTGCATAGTCAGAACTTTGGGTAACATCTTTACTTCTCCTCTGGGCACAGCATATCTCTTGGCAGCTGGACAGAACCCAGGAAAGTTGGGAGACAGAATCTGCCTGGGCAGTACGTCCCCTGTGGACCTCAGCAGCCCTGGTTATACTGTTGGCAGGAACACGGTGGTGTCCCGAAAGTGCCAGGGGCAGATTTTCTGTGCTCGTTGATAGAGGCCAGATCCACGTGCCCTGGGGCCTCCACACGGGCGAAATGCTGACATTCTGTTTTGCAAGCTCCATCTGAGCTTTAGAGCAGACAGGGCAGTTGGCACCTGCTTCTCCCTCAGGTCTGGGGGGCTGGAAGAGCTTCCTGGTACCAGAAGGACTTCTCCAGGAACTGATCTGATCTCAGTGGGCAGGTCTGTGAGTCTACAGCTGCAGGGTGGAGAGGGGGTGGGGCTCTCAGTGTAAGGGGTGGCCAAGGGTCTGGCCACACTGACTGAGTACTGGCTACATGTTCCTCTTGGTCATGGAGCCAAAGCATTTTTCACATCCTAAACACAGACACCATAGGGTGTATGTTCACTTTTCCTCTTCCATTCCCCTGAAGCCTCGCCCTCTGACCTGACTTTCCAGGGCAGGCCCTTGCCATCTGTGAGAGGTTCACTCTGTGGTTCAGCACCAGCTGTCCTTGTTTCTCTTTTCCTCAGCTGTGCCAGCTCATGGAGAGATTCTGCTTGGAGGGAGCCTGGGGATTTCCTCCGAGTCCCTGTGCCTGCAAGGTATATAGTGCGGCGCTCAGTCCTGCCTCCCTTGAGGTTATCCCCAAGTCAGCCCAGGAAGAGGAACAGGCTCCAGGCACTGAGGAGGCTGAACTTCCCATCTGTGCAGTATAGTGGTCCAGCTCTTGATCTGCAGGGAAACAGGACATAGTTTTTGTTCTCCAATATGCACACCAGTCACAAGAGTGATTTTTCTCCTTCCCACTGTGACCTGGAATCCTCTCCCAAGTCCATCTCTGACCATCTCTACCCAGGATCAGCTCAGTGTCTCCACCTGAAGCCCCAGTGGGGACCACCTCCCAGTATCCACACTCCCTGGGTGGTGCCAAAGTTGGTATGTTAGAGCTGGTGGATCATGTACTTGGGACCCCTCTCAAGCTCTTCCACCAGCAAGTCTCTATCTGCTTCTAAAATTTCTCCTCCTCTCACTGAAATGGCAGGAAAACACCTCTCCTCTGGGTAATATTATTATGGACCACATATACAAATTTCCTTGGTAAATCATCCAGGTGCAGGGTGCTCAGAACACATCTGGCCAATGACAGCTACTGCCCTTATGAAGACAGCATGCCCCTTCCTAAAAGCCATGCTGGGCCAGGGTCCTCAAGCCCTCTTCTAAGAAGGACCCACAAGCCAGCTGCAAGGGGTTGCTCAGCACACGACCCTCAGTTGTTCCCTTCTAAGAGCTAATGCCATCCCTTTCTTGGTGGACACACCTGGTACTGATGAAGCCAGGGGTCTAGGGTTTTACCGTACAGGGAAAAGTCTACAGAACCTTCCAGCCCCTGAGCTCCTGGGAAGCTAGCCCGGGTAGTGTAGAAACTACCTTCTGTTGCCCACGGCAGTCCTGCAACACTGTGCCTACTAGGAGCTCCTTAATCCCGCCCTGTGTGTTAGAGCTTGCTGTCCCCAAGAGTCCCTCTCATTATTCCAAGGCCAAGAAGGTTGTATGAACAGGTGGCTGCATTCCTATGATATCCTAGGACATCAATCCTCTGCACCGTGCCAGGGAGTCACTGGAGAAGATGGTGGGTGGCATGACCGGCTCATGGACCAGTGCTTCTGAGAGCTGAATAAAGGTTACCAATATGGTGTGATCACGAGGTGCTCAATGTCATTCTGCTCAGCAATGGGCTATCTCTAGACGGAGGCTTTGTGAGACTATCATGGAAACTCTCACTGCCTGGCATTTTTACGCACCTTTGTGATTTTTAGATACACACAAACCGTTGTGGTGGGGTCCTCCTCGGTGTCACATGCCCTGCCATTTGTACCAATGATGCATCTGTAGAGTGTGCCCTCATTGTTTAGTGACACATGGCTGTGCTTCCCCCTCCCGTCACCACGCCTTTCCTGCCACAGTAGACTGCACCCCAGATTGTGAGCCCGTAGAAACCGTCTGTTCTTTCATTGTTTTGTCAAATAGTTTGTCCCAGCAAAGAGGAAGGTAACTAATGCATCAATTGAGCTACATTCTGAAGGGTGCTGGATGGCAAGGTTAATGAAAGCCATGTGCAGGGCTAAGAAGGAATCCACAAAGATGAGCTGTGACTTGGGTCTGGAGCGATGTTGAGGCTGGAGGCACAGAATGTGAGGAGGAAAAAAGAAGATAATCTTGAAATGGGGGCAAAACAGTCAGACCCCAGGAAGAGGAATGAGCAGGAAGCAAATGAAGTGTCCTGAAATGATGAGAGAATGATTTGATCCGACACTCACAAGATTGCTTCTGGTCTGCAGCACATGGGATTTGTCTATGTGGAGGAAACCCCTCTGACCAGACTGAAACAACATTTGTCAGCTCAAAATAACACACAAGTCCCTCACTTGAAATCTTAGGGAGAGATGTAGCTGATTGGTCACTACCATGGCAAATGGCAAATGGTACAGATGTAGAGGGCTGAATCATCAGCATCACTATTCTGACCCTGTAAAGCAGCAGTTCTTGGCCTGTGGGTCGTGACCCCTTTGGCAAACTTCTATCTCCAACAATATGTACATTACAATTCATCACAGTAGCAAAACTACAGTTATGAAGTAGCAATGAAAATAATTTTATGGTTGGGGGGTCACCACAACAAGAGGAACCATATTAGCAGCATTAGGAAGGTTGAGAACCACTGCTGTAAAGACTGACATCAAGAATTGCTTTAGAAACAGATGAAAAAAAGAAACAGAAACCACGTGCGGTATACCCATGTGAGCACAACTGTGCATGCCTGAGGATATGCAGAAACCAGAGGTTAACATCTGTGTCTCTGTTGTTCTGAGTGGCTCTCTGTCTCATTTATTTATATATTTGTTTATTTTCTTTTTTGAGACAGGACCTCTTAATGAACCCAGAACTAAACGCCAGCCTCTGGGAAGGAGTAACGAGTAAGTTAGGGAAACCTTTGCTCTTTAATGTGGAAGTCAGGGTGTTACAGCCCTCAGGCTTGAGAGCTGAGGTGTGCAAGTGATAGGTGCGGAAAGCCATGGGTTCCAGGAATTGCAGCAGGCTCTTCTAGGAGGAGGAAATGGTAGGTGTAAGATGCCTTCCTTCTCATCCTGAGCTCTTTCGTTTCCTTGGTTATTGGGTAAGAGAAATAAAAATTAAAAAAAAAACAACAAACATTGATAGACAACCTGGGAGACATAAAAAAGTATAAAAGGAAAATTAGTCACAATAATTTTGAAGTCTATGGCTCACAGAAATTGTTGCTAAGATTAATGATTAGTCTGATTGTTGGTATATTCCACTATGTTAATTTTTCTCAATTTCTCACATGCATATTACATGTGCGCACACATACATGAACACACATCAAGCTGTCTTGTTCTTTTATGACCTCAGCACTGTCCTGATCCAAAACTGGGCTTCCCTTCCTCCAGTTTCCTCCCGACAGGCCTCCTCTTCTCCACGGCCCTGCTCCAGGGGGTGGTGCCCAGCTCTCTGCAGCTCTCTCTGCTCTCTGCTCTGCTCGCACACCGCTGACTTCTTCCGTCGTGCACAGGGGTCTTCCCTGTCTATCTTCGCCTCCGCGTATTTGCACACGTGCCTCTCTATCCTCCGTCTTCATCAGTGGAGGCCTCTTGTGCCCACAGCCCTCTCCCACCACTTATGTCTGGTGACTTCTGTACATGGTGCCTGAAGGTATTGCGCTGCAGGGAGATTTCTGCCGTGTGTGCTTTCTAAACTGTCCTATGCAATGAAAGGGAGAGTATTCAGTACTGGTCCCTCACTCTTGGTAGATGTCCCCACCTGGTCCCCACAGCACAGTCACAATGTGGCACCACTGCCTGCAGCATTTGCAAAAAAAAAAAAAAAAAAAAAAAGATTTTTTTTCTTTTAAAAAGACAGGATCCCACTATGTATCCCTGGCTGGCTTCGAACCCACTGAGATCCATCTGCCTCTCCCTCCTGAGTGCTGAGACTGACTAAAGCTGTGTGCCACTATACCTGACTTTTTTGGGGTTTGAAATTTAAATTTACTATGTCTCTGGTTAGGGAACCCAGGATTGGTCTCTTTGGTCAGAAAAGTGACCTTTAAAAACTTGGTGTGTTATTTCATGTCTGTCATCCCACTGCTGGGGAGGTGGAGACAGGAAGGCCAAAAGTTTAAGGCCACCCTCAGCTACATAGTAAGTTCCAGCCTGGGCTACATGAGACCCTGTCGTAACAACAAAGCAAAGCAAAACAAACAAACAGAGAAAAAAGACCAACAAGATGGTTCAGCAGGTAAAGGCTCTGGTTGCCATGACGTCCTTCCTCGGTTTGATCCCTGGGACCCACAGAGTGGAAGGAGGTAAGGGATCCCTGCGAACTGTCCTCGGACCCTCATAAGTGTGTTTTGGCACCTGCACCCTCACACCTCTGCTTGTGCACAAGTGCACACACAAATAAGTATGTGTAGTAATAATAGAACAACAAAAATAAACTAAAAGCATAACCTTCAGGAAGAGCCTGCCGATGCCGAGGGTCAGGCCGTGCCTCACTTACAGCATCCCCTGACCACCCACAGTGCCCGGTCAAGAGGCTTTTCCAGTCATTGGAAAGGTATGCTAGCTCTTCTTCATTACTATGAGGAAATGCTTGAGATAGGCACCTGATAAAGAAAAGAGGTTTATGTAAACCACAGTTTTGAAAGCTCAAAGTCTAAAATGGGGTGGCCCCAATGGTTCAGTCTCTGGTAGGACATCACAGCAGGAGAGCATTTGAAAGGGAGAGATCACATCTTTTTCTTGGGGGTGGGAAGGGTGAGACAGCATTTCTCTGTGTAGTCCTGGCTGTCCTAGAACTCACTATGTAGACCAGGCTGGCCTTGAACTCAGAGATCCGCCTGCCTCTGCCTCCCGAGTGCTGGGATTAAAGGCGTGTGCCGCCATGCCTGGCCTGAGATCACGTTTTTTTAAGACAGGAAGCCGGAGCCAGGTTCAAGTGCTCTGGACAGCCTCCTTTCTCTCTCCACCACTCACTACTCCTGGAGACTGGCGTTCCTTTTCACTACACACTTCCATGAGCTCGGAGTCACTCACCAGGGCTTTGCTACTCAAAGGTCCTCCCACTTCCTAACACAACTACCCAGGGATTCAAGCTTCCAAAATAGACCACACGGAACCTCATTAATGCAAGTCTCATTAATGACACCAAAGGCATCAGAGCTGAACATTCCACAGCCTGTTGGCCTTGGGCCCTGGCTAGTGAATGGCTCTTCAATAACCTTCAGTTGAGTTTTCCAGGGTGCTCCAAACTCTCTCTCTCTCCACCATTGTCTGTCTTATACTGAGAAGCTTGCAGGGCAGGAAGGCCCTGCTCCAAGCACCTGAGCACTGGCTGCTGCCTGGCTTTCTTTCTGAGGCTGGTGGAGTGAGCGCTGAAGTGGGGGTGGAAAACTGTGCGATGCTAAGAAGACAGGAAGTGGGGAGCATCCTGTGGAGCACCGTGGGGGTGTGGCAGGAACGCAAAGCCCTTTAAAGGTGATGCCCAGGGACGGTGCTGTAATTTCCCCTGGTGAGGTTAGCTGGGCCTTTCTTAGAAAAATTCAGCTTGCCTGAGCCTTAAAGACCTGGGGAGAGTCCAGGGGAGGGGCTGCCTGGAGCTGGCTGGCTGGAAGAAAACTGGGCCCTGCTGTCCTCACTCATGGCAGCTGCCCAGGTACTTGATGTGGGAGTCTAGCCCTGGTAGCAATGCCCTGTGGCGGAGGCCACCCATCTGGACTAGCCCACGTGGAGGTCCATCTGGTTCCCCATCAGGGAAGGCTCAAAGGATGTCGTCCTGAGTGCTTGCTTCAGGGTGAGCCTGAATTGGTCTCCTTTCTGGCTGACCCCCTGGCTTGACTCTGCTGCCTGCTGCAGGCTGATTCCCACTTGACCCAGTGGATGTCTGAGAAACAGTGGCGCGTGTGTGGCCTGTGAGAGTGTGTCTTCGGTGCCTGGTGCTGTGTGGTACTTCCTGGAACACCACGTGGGTGTGCCCAGGCTTCTTGGATCTGGTACTGGGGGCCTCACAGAAGAAGGGTACAAAGTTACAGTAATGACTGCCTGTGGCACCTAGTGGGAGGGGAAGTGGGATGTGAGCCACCCACCCACAGTGTTAACGCAGGCAGTTCCAACCACCCTCTGGTGAATACACCAGAGAGGAGGAGGAAGATTCTTGGTGGAGAAACCTCTCCGTACTGAGGTAGTTTGTGTGGGGAAGGAGCCTTAAGGCTCTGGTGATTCCTGTCAGGAAGAGCTCTCTGTCACTCGTAACTTGGGTCTGATGTGTTTCACAAGCATCCTTACCACACCCAGGCCATGGAGTTTATTGTAAGACGGTATCTGGGGCTGGAGGATGGCTCAGTTGGTAAAGTGTTTGCTGTGCAAGCCTGAGGCCCTGAGCTCAGATCTCTGCCACCAACATAAAAAGCCAGTGTGGGGCTGGAGGGCTGGTGAAGTGGTTAAGAATGTACGCCACTCTTGCGGATAACTCCAGTTTCATTCTTAGCACCGGATCAGGCTAATAACCGCCTGTAACTCCATCTCCAGGGGCATCTGGAGATGCTTTTGGCCTCTGCAGGCACCTGCACTCACATGCACATACCCCCACACAGACACAAACACACATACTTGTGATCAGAAATTAAACAAATCTGGAAAAAAAAAAAAAAACCAGATGTGTGTCTGTACCTCAGCGTGGTGTCTGGGGCAGAGACAGGAAGATCCAGGGGACTCAGTCCAACAGTCTAGCAGAAATAAGAGCTCCAGGTTCAGTGACAGATCCTGTCTCAAAAACCGGATGGAGGTAGAGGAAGATTCATAGACATTGGTGTCTGTCCTCCACAGGTGCACACATGGGCAAGCTCACCCATTCTTGTATGGGCAAACATACCTGAGTATGCACACCTATGCAACACACATGCACACGTGCACCCATGCATACACTCATGCACACTCACACACAGGAACACACATGCACAGGCACACTTATGCATGTGCACACACACACATGCACACACATGCTGTTGTACCATTTTCTCTAACAAGTGGCATTATTTAATTAAATATCCATAGGGGGAGATAATGTATTTTGATGCCTACCTCACTTAAAATTCAGAATGAAGTGTTGAAGAATAGTGGCTCTAACTTCAAAAGACAAAACTAATAAAACTCGAGAGAGAACATGTCTTACATTGCGTTGGCAGACACAAGCATTTCTTCACCAGAATGTAGAAGATGTGTACAGGGGAAAGGTTTGTGGTGGTATTGTATTCCCCAAAATACTGTGCACTCTAATAAACTTATCTGGGGTCAGAGACAGAATAGCCACAATATTAAACATAGAGGTTAGGCAGTGGTAGCACACGTCTTTAATCCTAGCATTCCAGAGGCAGAAATCCATCTGTTCAAGGATACAGCCAAGCATGGTGACTCATGCCTTTAGTCCCAGAAAGCTAGCCTTTAATCCCAGGGAGTGGTGGTAGAAAGCAGAAAGGTATATAAGGCGTGAGGACCAAAAACTAGAAGCATTTGGCTGGTTAAGCTTCAGGCTTTCAAGCAGCAGTTCAGCTGAGAGCCATTGGGATGAGGACGCAGAAGATTCCAGTCTGAGGAAACAAGACCAGCTGAGAAGTTGGCCAGGTAAGGTTAGCTGTGGCCTGTTCTGTCTCTCTGACCTTCCGGCTTCACCCCAATAACTGGCCTCAGGTTTGATTTTATTAATAAGACCATCTAAGATTCCTGCTACAAAGGTTAGTCAGGAGGACTCTGCTGAGACCAGCGTTCCTGTTGCTCAGGTGACCTTAGGGTGTGAAAGGGTAGCCTTGGAGCAGGAGGCCTTTGCAAGATGAGACTGTGACAGAAGGTCTCTTTTCCAGAACATGCAAAGAGCTCTTACATTACACACCAGCAGGAAAAGACAAAATGTCCCAAGGAAATAGGAACTGTTCCGAAAAGGACCCGTGTCCTGTAGACCACATGAGGCCACAGAGTGGTATAGTCCTACATGGCATGATTAATGGGAGGCAGAGTCGACAGGGCCAGCACTGGGAGAGCCTGGAGCGGCTAAGCTGCTGATTGGGGTCCTCACAGGTACAACTGACCTTAGAGGGCTGTTTACGTGTGCCTGGAGGCTGGCTCCACTGGGGTCCAAGTCAGGTGCTTGGGGATGTCTAGAAAAAGACAAGAAGGCTACAAAATGGACACTGCATGCATGCCTCGGTACACAGAAAATAGTTCAATGAAAAGTTCAGCAAATGTCCCGAGAAATTAAACTACAAAGGGAGTTTACAATGGGGATATGGTCCAGTGGCAGAGCACCTGCCCAGCTTGCAAAATCCCTCGAGTACGATTCCCCATGCTGTAAATAAGCCAAAGCATAAGACATTCTAAGGTCTGAGAAGGGCACCTTGGCAATTTCTATCAAAACAACTACAGTCCCATCTCTGCTCACTACATAGAGACTAGAGCAAGATGAGGACACCCATGCATAAAGCACAGCTTCAGAGATGTCAGTGTCCACTAGTAGGATATGTCTGTGCTTAGTACTTTCTATGATGGGTTAGCACACTGCCAAAGGAGTCACTCCACGTGTTCATGGTCTGTGGATGCAGGTGGTCTCCATGGCAACAGGGGAGCTTCTGCCATAGTCCATATGCCCTTATGTGTTTTTCGGTGTTTGGATCATAAGAATGTACCACCTGTAGAAATATACAGATAAAAAAACAAATTACCATCATAAATTGATATGATTCTATATTGTTTTATAGCTTGCAATGTCCTATATGTTTTTGCCAAGGTCTTGTCTCCCTGCTTTCTTTAAATTACAACATCTTAGAGCTGTGTGTGTGTGTGTGTGTGTGTGTGTGTGTGTGTGTATACATGTGTGTATATGTGTATATATGTGCTCATGTGGATGCGTGTTTGTGCATGTGTTCCAACTTGTGGAGGGTGAAGATTGGCATTATTATCAATCACTTTTACTATAATTGTTGAGACAGGGTTTCTCACTGTGAACCTGACACTCACAGATTTGGTTAGATTGGCTGGTCAGTGAGCTCCAGGAATCTTCCTGCCACTGCCTCCCAATGTTGGGATTAAAATGTGTGATGCCATGACTGGCTTTTTATATGGGTTCGGGGGATTTGACATGGCCCCCACATGCTTGCACGGAGCCATCTTCCAGGCCCACATGCTTGTACTGAGCCATCTTCCAGGCCCACATGCTTGCACTGA
>CABHPP010143610.1:15045-41255 GCA_902168425.1 Peromyscus attwateri
CCAGCACCTATATAAAAGCTAGGCATGGGGCTGGAGGGATGGCTGGGCGGTTAAGAGCACTGGCTGCTCTTCCAGAGGACCTGGGTTCAATTCTCAGCACCCACACGGCAGCTCACAACTGTCTGTAACTCAAGTTCCAGTGGATCTGACTCCCTTACAAAGACATGCAGATCAAACACCAGTGCATATATAAATTTTTTTTAATAAAAAAAAAAAAAAAAAAAAACTAAACGCGTTGGCACTCACCTGTAACCAAGCACTGGGTGTGGGGTAGATATTGAAGGACCCCTGTACCTTGGTGGCCAGACTGCCTAGGTGAATCAGTAAAGCTTCATGTTCAGTGAGAGACCTTGTCTCAAGAAATAAAGAACAACTGAGAAATACACCAGATATTGGCCTCCAGCTTTCACAAGCATGCATATATGCGTGGCATATGCGCTTGCGCACATGACACACACAGACACACACACACAGATACACACACACACACATACACACACACACACACACACACACACACACACGAGCATGTAGACAAACCCCAAAACAAATAAGTAAATAAAACTCCCGTGGCAAAGAGTAGAACACAAGAGAGGG
Organism: Peromyscus attwateri; assembly: GCA_902168425.1. NCBI lineage: Eukaryota > Metazoa > Chordata > Mammalia > Rodentia > Cricetidae > Peromyscus > Peromyscus attwateri. The sequence continues at coordinate 15,643 of CABHPP010143610.1, forward strand.
AGCCTCGGGAAGCAGGACACCCAGCTCTTGGGCCCCAGGCCCCTTGAGCTCAGCCAGCTTTGGCAGGAAGCTGCGTGGCTAGAGTCTGCCCCTTGGCTCCGAAGGAGGTTTGCTGGGAGAATTGTCAGGGAGCAGCAGACATCACAAACACCGTCTCCTGTGTTGTCCTCCCTCCGTCTTGGAAGATAAAAATTAATTAGGAGATGAAAAAGGAGGCCTTTGAAAGCACTGTTTGGCTGTAAAAATATGTAGGCAAAAAATGTAAAGGAGGCTGTGGGGGAGGTGAGCTCCTTGCAGGGGAGCTGGGCGGCTTTGAAGGGAGAAGATGCTGGAAGAGATTCTGCAGGGATTGTGGCCTCTTTGAGTGGTAGAGCTGGGAGCTCAGCACAGTGGGGCTGCTGAGGGAAAGCATGGGAATCCGGAGCCAGCTCCGCAGCCCTGGGTATGGCTGAGCCCTCCCCCTCACGCAGCCTCAACTGTAGCGTCCTAACTGGAAGGGGCTTGGAGGGGCTGTCCTGCATCCCTAGGCGCCAGCTGAACAGTGATGCTTCTTCCCCAAGCTAGAGGGCTCAGGAAGCTACCCAGTATCTCCAGTCTCTCCCTCTGCTGCCCTCCTTCACAGCCCTGGACCCAGCTTGCAGCAGAAGCAGGGTGGGAGGACCAGGCAGCAGCCAGTCTGGTTCTGGTCCAGCCTGGTGCAATCAAACACCAGGCTTTAAAGTCAGACCCACCGAGATGTGTCCTGGGTGGTGTCTCTGATGGGTGACTTTGAGCAAGTCACCTCATTGCTCCAAGCCCCAACTTGCTCACCTGGACACGGTAAACACTGATTCCTACCTATGACTGCTCCCTAGAGGATTCAGTGAGCTCCTAGACCTTCAGTGTTCATCAGGGATCAGGGGAGAGCTTGTCCCAAAGCCCCCTCCCCACCCCCAGGCAGGCGACTCAAGCAGGAAGCACCTCTGACACTTGGAGACTCCCCTTTCTCCGGTTCCTCGGGACTGGGCTTTGGGGTAGATTTCAGTGCCTCTTATCATGACCTGCGCTTTGGCACAGAGAACAGAGGAAACTGGGAGTCAGCTCCTAAAACCGAAGGATTCTATCCCTGGGGAGGCAGAGACAGGCAGATCTCTGTAAGTTCAGGGTTAGCCTGGTCTACATAATGAGTTCCAGGCCAGCGAGGGCTACATTGTGAGACCCTGTCTCCAAAACAAAAAGAAGAGATCCTAGAAGGACTTTGCAGAAAGACAGCAGCAAGTATGGCCAAGGTTCAGGGTGATAGATAGAGAAGTCACTGAAGACGCCTAAGCTTCCGAAGAACTCCCCGGGCCTCAGTTTTCCCTTCTGTGAACTGGGTGTGATATTGTCCTCAATGTTACAGAGTTACTGAGATGATTAACTAGGGGGATTCCTAGTTGAGCTTAGAAGGGTTTCTGTTCTACAGGAGACGTCCCATGATGCTGCAAACTGGTGGCACAGGCCCGTCTGCCCTGTAGACATGATTCTGGGGCCATCCGTTGCTTGCTTTGATGCAGAAATATTTTTTTAAGCTGGTTGTTGGCATTTTGAAATCTAGAGACTTTTGCATTTGAAATATTCACAACTCCAGTCTCTTGGAAATGTGAACGATCTGGCATCTCCAAGCCGGCGCTCCTGCAGAGCAGCTCCTGGAGCACAGAGGCGATGGCTGGCTCTGGCTTTCAGTCCCTAGCCTCGTGCCATTTCCCATGCTAGGGTTGACCCTGTCAGCACTTGAGTTTCGTGTGTGTGTGTGTGTGTGTGTGTGTGTGTGTGTGTGTGTGTGTGTTAGGGTAGATTCTTCCTAAGGCTCCATCTATTTCATTTTGAGATAGGGTCTCTTGCTGGCCTGGAACTTGCCAAATAGGCTAGGCTGAGACCAGTGAGCCCCAGGATCACCTACCTCTGTTTCCCTAGTGCTGAGATTATAATAAGCCGCATGCCGCCATGCCCCGACTTTTTTTTTTTAAACATGGGCTCTGGACGTCAAACTTGGGTCCTTGTGTTTGCAAGGTGAGTACTTTCCCAACTGAGCCAACCCCCGCAGTCCCTTCCCCTCAGTTGTGTGTCATTTCTTTTCTGTAACTGCCCTGCACTATGAAGATTACTTCCTCTTTCTAAGTGGGAAAACTAGGCTTTACAGAGAATTGAGGATCAGTGCAGGCCACATAGAGAGACTTAGGGTCAGGCTCCTGTGTTCACTAGTGCCCCCATGCCTTTCCTCTGCTGACTTTGATGGTAGCCAGGTGCAGTAGGCATCCTCAAAGACCCATTTGACAGACATGGAAGGTGAGGCTGGGAAGTGTGATGTGATGGGAGGAGATGTCAATTGAGCACAGCCTGCTGTGACATCAGGGTCCATGCAGAGGAGCTGACCCTCTGTGGTCTCCATCTCCACCTGCTGCCCTCCTCCCTAGAGTCCCTCTGAACGGAAAGCTGCAAGCTCTCTTGGGACTGTAATAACAGAGGCTGGGCACTCAGGGACCTCCTGGTGCCCACAGAAATAAACCAGGGGGTGTGATTAACTGCTCCAGGACATGGTTCCGATGGGGCCAAGATGCCTCCCCTCCCTCCCATCCTGGGATAGGCAAGCTAATTAATCTGGGAAAAGGTCTCTTCTCCAGAATGGAAAATAACCGAACTCTCACACGGAGCCACGCCGCAGCTGCCTCTCTGCACACTTTCCCTGAGATTTAGTTGCATTCAAAGCTGATAGATATGTGTTTATATATGCATATATAGCCCCATATACATTCTCTTGTACAGAAATGTTAAATTCTCAAGATTAAGTGTCTTCGGTTGGGGAAAATCAATTCACTTCTTTGAGGAGGCTGAAATGGAGAGTCGTGAGCCTGGAACTCCCTTTCTTGCCAATTTTTCCTGATATAAAAAGCATCTTCATCCTGGCAGATCGCCCTGTGTTGGCTGCTCCAAACGATTCCATTAATTGATTTAGGTGACTGGCTTTGCAGTAACCCTTATTAAGGTTCCCACCAGAGCCAGGACAGCAGATGACTCCGGAGCCATCAGTATGTGGGACTCCACTCCCAAGGGAGGTGACTACAGCTCGGATGGGTAGTAGGAACTCGGGCCTCTGGTGAGGAAGGCTTTGTTTCTTTCTATGGTGGACGTGTCAGGGGTTGGGAGCTGTGCTCCAGAATCTCTGAACTGTTCAAGGATAAAACGTAATGGGGAGAGACGGTGAGCAGGGGTATTTGACAATGGGGCCCAAGGTCTGGGTCAAGGACGGTGGGGGACATCCAAGGGAAGCAGGCTGTGTACTCACCTGACAACAAGCCAAAAGACACTGAGTTTGGAGCCCTGGAACTGGAAGGTGGAACTCTGGGAAGGCATGTCACAGCAGCTTCTGCTTTGTGTCCTCTCCTGTCTTAACTTGTCTGTACTCTCTAGTACCCTTCCTTGTCCCTTCACCCACCGGTGATCTCTGTGTGTCTCCTCAGAGCCACTCCCTCAGTCCACCCTCCAGGCTCAACTGAATCCCTGCCTTAGACTATGATCCAGGAAAAGCATCTCTGTTGTCATCAGGCAGAGGCCTGTGGATAGGAGGGATGGGAGGGTCGAGGGTGCAAGGTGGAGCTGAGACAGAAAGGTATCAGGCACGGGGAGGAGGGGAGGCTGACAGAAAGGTTCACTGGTCATCCTTGCCAAGACCAAGAAGCTGTAGATGACTAGTTGCATGGGAGAGTAAGTGGATATGATGGGCGAGAGGGAAAGAGCAGCTGGGTGGCTCATGGATAGATGGGGAGGAGGAAGGATAGATGGACATACGTAAAAAGAACAGACGAATAAAGTGGTTACAGGTCGGATGAGGAGGATGGTAGTGTGGGGCAGGGAAAATGAGCAGATGGTCAATGAGAAGAGGAAAGGGGTGGATACATGCATGAGTGGATTAGTGGTGTGGATAGATAGATGGACTGCTAGGTGGCTGGACTAAAGGGTACGTGCATGCATGGGTGGGTGCATGGATAGATTGTTGGATGTAGGGCCCTGGCTCCCCATATTTGAGTAAACTGTTGCCTGTTTGCCGACCTTGACCAGATGTCTTCCCTATGCTGATTTCCTGCCGATTTCCTTCTTACTGAATGTTCACTGGAGGTTCTACATTCTTGCATCTAAGGGATGAATGGATGTGTGCATGGATTGACGGTGAACTCATAGGTAGTACATCAGGAGGTAAAAGAGAGTCTTGGTGCCTCATCCAACCCTGGTTTCCACCTCTGTAGAAAACAGAATTTGGGAAGCAGGAGGCAGGAGTGTAATGCAGCTGAGGAGCTGGAGTCTTGGGAGGGAGAACAGCAGTTAGATCAGAATGCCATCGAGTCTGGGGAGCAGTGGGTCTGGCAAAGTGAAGGTGGTTGGACTTGGATGATTTGATCACAGGAAGAGCTGGAGTTCATGATTGTCTGTACAAGCAGCTGGATCGGGAACAGTACAGCTCTCGGGAGCACGTGTGTGAGACTGTGTTAGTTATCCACTGCTTGACAAATTACCCCAAACTTTGTGTCTTAAAACAAAATCTGTTGCTTGGTGGCTTGTGGTCAGGAACCCAGTGGAGCTTTGAGAGTCTTCTAGTTCTAAGCTCCCAGAGGGCTGTGATTCAGCTATCATCCAAGACTGCAGTCACTCTGAGGCAGTCACTTCTAAGCTCAAGGCATGTGCACATGCTCAGTTCCTCTGGGATTGTTGGACTGAGCAAGAGAAGTACTATTTTACTAAGAGTTGGCCAGATGCTGTCCTCTGCCCTTGCCATGGGGATCTCTTCTTAAGGTAATTCATGGTGAGACAGTACCAACACCACCACCTGGGAGAAGAGCGGAGGAACACACGGGGAGATGAAGACAAAGTCATTCACTCAGGCGTGGCATTCCAGCCCTTCCAGAGAGTGATACAAAAGCAAGCTGAGAGGGCTAGTCCACACTTGGGAGGAGGAGACAGAACTAGGGTGTGTCTGCCAGGAAATGGGGGTCCTTAGAAACTGTGCAGCACCCAGGGAAGGGGTGTGCAGAGCAGGAAGAGGGGCCAAGAGAGGCTGACAGAGGAGAATCTGCATATCAGAAATTATCTGGAAAATGAGAAACATCTGGAGCAGAGCAAAGCCAGCCATGAGAGTCATCTTGGAGGGAAGAGGTGTTAGCGGGTTAGCGGGGGAGCACTTGGGGATGAGCTGAGGTGGAAAGACGACTGGAAGGCGGCGAGCTGCAGAGGGGGGCAGAAGGCAAAGGCTTTGGAGGGGGAGCCGCTGAGAGCAGGGATGGCTGCAGGCAAGAGCAGCTGGGTGAAGCCGGGAGAGTCAGTGCGTCAGAGCCCTGTGTGCGTTGGCTTTGAGGCAAGTGAGTTTTCAGGCAAGGGAACGACTACTCTGTGAAGAGTTTCATGCCCTGTAGCACTCAGTTGACTCCATCTGAGATGGAGTCCAAAGGCTCCTGCCTACTGCTCCGATGCCCTCTCCTGTGCCATGGCCTCCTCCCCAGGGCGTGCTGTGGACGTCGGCAGCCAGTTTCAGAGGGCCCATCCCTTGCCAGAGCCAAGAAGCACCCAGAGAGAAGAAAGTACACATTCCTCTGGGCTCCCTGCCCCCTTCTGGCAGGCATGGCCTGATTCCCTGCCCTTCCCCCCAAGCCTGTGCCAGCCTGTGGGAGTGCACCCATGTTGTCACGTGCGCCAGAGCTGGGCTGGGTGCCAATCAGACAGGCTGACATCACAGAAAGCCACAGCCAGACTTGGAAACAGCCGATACAATGGGGCTCTCAGAGCCACCTCTCCCCTGGGACCAAGGCAGGGCTGGTCTCTGTTGGGACCAGGCAGCTGGCACACATTAAGTTCCCAGGAAGGTTCATGAACACCTAGCATGCCCAGACAACAGGGGACACTCATGCCCAGCCCTCTCTCCTCTCTCCTGGTCCCAAGGACCCCTTGAATCTCCGGGGCAGACACAGCAGCCCACCCACCAGCCTGCCCATCCTGCCCAATGCCTTTGGTCTCAGGCATGGAGCAGTCATAGGGACCTGCAGACCACTACTTCCGGAGCCTCACCTTCCTCTCTACCTGCAATTCCCACTGCACCTCTCTCAGTACTGAGAAGAACAGACCAGAACCATGCTTAAGTCCTCCCCTGACACAGAATAGGGGGGCAGCTTTGCCTGAAGTGAAAGTGGGGAGTCAAAAGTCCGCTGAGTTTTGCCTTCATGTGTGCCCCCTAGTGGTTCCTGGGATACAATGCAGCTGTATGGGTAGGCACATGGATTGTGAAGCCTGGCTCTGCCATCTAGTCTCTGGACAGCCTTGGGTGAATTACTTAACAGTGCCTCAGCATCCCCATCTGCAAAATAGGACTAGTTAACACCTACTTGCTGTGATTTCAGTGAGGGACCCATGAGTGAATACAGATTGGGCCCTTAGAACAAGACCTCTACTTGTTAATTGCCTAACAAATGCTGGGGAAAACTCCTCTTGAAGAAGTCAGTCTGAGAGCTGGGGCAGCAGCTAGGTCAGTAGAGTGCCTGCCTCATATACATGAAGCCCTGTTCAATCCCCAGCACCACAGAAACCAGATGCGGTGGCACACACCTGTAATTCCAGCACTTGAAAAGCCGAGGCAGGAGGATCAGAAGGTTCAAGTCATCCTCGGCTAACATGTGGAAAAATTAATTAATTCTAAAGACGGTTTGTGCTCTGGCTAAAATGCAGGGTTACCAGGAAGTGGGCCAGAGTCTGAACTTCAGCTTTAGTACCCTCCAACTGTGCACTTCCGCACCTCCCCTCCCAGGGCCTCAGTCTCTATACCCATGCAATGGGTGTTACTCCCCGGCCCTGCAAAGTATACCCCGAGTTGGATAACTGGAGCCATGCTGAGTGAGCAAAGGGAGCGGAGCACTCGGGGGAGGGGTTCAGTAACTTTGGTGTCAACATTCCCATCCCTTGCCACCCAGAAATCCAAGATCTCTACCTTCGAGAAGATGTGGGCCTTCATGAGCAGCAAGCCCTCGGCACTGGTAAAAAACAACGAGGAGGGGATCCAGCGAACGCTCACAGCTGACTATGCTCTGCTCATGGAGTCCACTACCATAGAGTACATCACACAGAGGAACTGCAACCTCACCCAGATCGGCGGCCTCATTGACTCCAAGGGCTATGGCATCGGCACACCAATGGGTGAGCGGGGCCCAGGGAGATGGGTGTGGTGCAGACAGAGGTCCTCAAGCCCCTCCCCCCTCCTGTTAACACACACACACACACACACACACACACACACACACACACACACACAGAGTCCTGAGGATCATTCCACCGAACCTGGGAAGGTGGTGTTCCCTCAGCCAGGAACACAGGGATGGAGTCACACCCCTGGCTTGGTTACCCCTATCCTTGAGCAGTGAGAGCTGGGACCCTTGCCCTGTCCCTGTTGATACACCCACATACTCAGGGCCTCCTGGGGCCAGAGGACCCATAACCAGTGAGTAAGGCCTCCTAACCAAGATACCTTACCTGGTCTTGGAGGCGGGCCTCAGTGAGAGGATCCCTTGTTTTAAATTGGCAGAGGCATAGTCCTGGTGGCTGGCTGTGGTAAGCAGCCCTCACTGACAACCCCCCCCCCCATCCCTCCACAGGCTCCCCCTACCGGGACAAAATCACCATCGCCATTCTGCAGCTGCAGGAAGAGGACAAGCTTCACATCATGAAGGAGAAGTGGTGGCGAGGCAGCGGGTGTCCCGAGGAGGAGAACAAGGAGGCCAGCGCACTGGGCATCCAGAAGATCGGCGGCATCTTCATCGTCCTGGCTGCCGGCTTGGTCCTGTCCGTGTTGGTGGCAGTGGGCGAGTTTATATACAAACTCCGCAAGACAGCGGAGCGGGAGCAGGTGAGGCCCTGGCGGAGGCTACGTTGGACAGGGAAGGAAGGCAAGGGCAAGATTAAACTGGTTTCTCCCTCCTAAGGGCATGCGCTGTCTCATCTCACGGCCCTGACCACCATCACAATCCAGCCATGTTTTCCCGTCAACCCCTGCTCCACTCCATTCCCAGCCAGTGTACTGTCAAAGCAGCCTCCACACTGATGCCCCAGCCTCCACACCTTCTCATCTACCTGGCCTCTCCATGTTAGCCTGCCCTCCAGGCTGACTTTCCAACCTCCAGTGTTTCCTGCCCACCACATGTCTCCACCACCATCTACAAGCTCCCTGGCAGCCAGTGAGTGCCCTGTTTCAAACTTAATTCAAACCATGTCAGCTTCCTAAACCCCCAGGGTAATTGTTGAAGCTGGGTGACAGAGGCACGGGGATTCATTATATTGTACCCTCTACTTTCGCATATATTGGGAAATTTCCATAATGAAAAGTTTAAAAAAAGAAAAGTTCTGAGGGATGGCCCGAGTGTGCAAATAGTGTAGCTAGTCTTCCCCTGCCTGATTAATTCAAGCGTGGTCGGGGCAGGAGCCCTGGGTCCCGTGGCAAATTAGAAGCATGGAGAGAGAGTTTTAAGTGCTAATACCCTGGCCTCACTCCCAGAGACTCTGTTTAATTGGCCCATGGTAGAGCCCAGCTCTAGAGTCTGCAGAAGGCCCACGGGGTGATTTAAGCGTGCACCTGAGCCAAGAGCTTCTGGGCTGGGGAATCTCCTCTCCGGCGGAAGTTCAAAAGCATCCAAGCCCAGTGTGGCTGACAGGAGCCTGCCGCTGGGTCACATGTGGAGGGCCCATTACAATCAGTGTCTGATAGATCCATCAAAATGAACTGGAGTTGTTTAACAATCAGCAAGCCTAAATCAACTGAGAGAAGGGAGAGATGGCCCTGGCTGTGTGAGTTAGCCACGGCCTTAGAGAAGCCTGAAAATGTAGCATCCCAGACGACCACCCCACTGGAAATCAGCTGTGCAATTGACTAGTTGTTGTCTGCCATGGTCAAGATTATGGATTGTTTTGCTCACAAGGATGTTTATCTAAGTGTGAGCCACACAAAAAACACTGAGGAAATACCTAAATGTTTAACAGGGAACAGTTAAACATTATATTTCGAAAAAGAACACCTGCCAGGGTTTTTAAGTGTCCCTGTTAAGAATGAAGTAAATTCTGAATTTCACTAAAAAAACATACAGGACCTGGCCCTGGCTCACCTCTCAGACCTGCTCTTTCCCACCCCTGTCCTTTACTTTCCCTCACACATGACCCCTTTTGATAAGTCTATCACACACCCAACATATTTCTGCCTCAGGACCTTTGCACATGTCCACCTACCTGGAGGGCACTGCCCGAAGTACTTGGGCTTCCTCTGGCCATTAGATTTTTAACTCATCACCTCCTTAAATAGCCTTCCCTAGTCTCCACGCCCCACACTTCCCTCTTCCACATCACGGCTTTAGCCTCTTAAGAGCGGGCATGACTGGCTGGAGGATTTCCTTATTCACATGCTTGTTGTCTGTTCCCATCCCATTGCTAGACCGCGGCTCCCTGGTCAAGTTCTCACCGGCTTTACCACTGTTCTGTGCTAACTCCCAGCATGCAGCCTTGTGTGTAGGAAACACTTGGGGGATGCAGAAAGACCGGCTGAAGAGAACAATGTTCTACATAGAGCGGGAAAGGTGGGGGACCTCCCCGGTGCCGCAGCCTGTGTGCATCCTCCTGGTGCTGATCCTCCATAGCCTTACTGTCTGAGTTGGGCCATCAGCCTGCCCCACTGTGCACCATCTAAGTCCAGGGCCACCTCCAGTAGTTGGTTTTTAGGAGCCACTGCCACTAGATACCTGTGGGAATGCCACACTCCTGCTGTCCCTCTGGCTAGCTGCAGGGACCATGCTCAGAAGGCCCTTAAAGGGACCTATTTGCTGAGTACCCACCTTAGACACAGGCTGGACTCCCGAGCAGGAGGCAGCAGTTGGAAGACCCATCAAGATGGGTTTCCCATGTGTGTCTCAAGGGTTTCTGCAGCCCTAACTCCAGGCTAGGCCTACCATTGGATTCATGGGAACAAAACCTTAGAGTCTAGGGAATCTCCCAACAGGTTCTTAAAAGCCCCTTAAGCTCTGTGCATATGGCATTTGGGGTGCTGTGGGCTCCTCTGTGAAACAGAGAGGTGATAACCACCTGCCCCTCCCCCTTTGTCTCCTGAGAACTTTTCCAGGCATCTTTCTGGGGCTCAAGAGGTTGGTAACCTCAGTGCAGGGTCAGGAGGAGGAGAGGATCTGTCTCACTCTGCCCCTTGTCGTCCCTCCCCAGCGCTCCTTCTGCAGCACAGTAGCCGATGAGATCCGCTTCTCCCTCACCTGCCAGCGCCGTCTCAAGCACAAGCCGCAGCCTCCTATGATGGTCAAGACGGATGCGGTCATCAACATGCACACATTTAACGACCGCAGGCTTCCAGGCAAGGACAGCATGAGCTGCAGCACTTCGCTAGCCCCTGTCTTCCCCTAGACGTGAGTGCAGCGGGACGTCAGGCCTGGTCCACGCAGAGGAAAGCAAAGGAGACCGGAAGGGACATCCTCATCTCATGCTGGCCTTGGGAATGGAGCTGCTGCCTGCATCCAGCTGTGGACCATCAGCTCTTACCTACCAGGAAACCAGTGGGCCCTAGGCCAGCTGCTTGGGCTTCATCTCCTCTTGTCTTTTCTGTGGCTTTCTAAAGCTGTGAAGGCCAGCAGAAGCACATGCCTCTCAGGCTCCACTCGCCACCCCTCTCTTCTCCATAGCCAGGTATTTCTGCCATGGCTCTGTGAGGCCTCAGAAGATAGCTCTTATACTCTCTTCCTTTCCCTCAAGCCTGGGACCTTCTAGCACGCAGCCATGAGAGCAGAGACTCCAACTTTGAACACCTTAAGGATGTTCTAATGAGGCTGCCAGTGAGAGCCCAAAGGCAGCCATTCATCCATACATGAACAGAAGCAAGGCTTCAGCCTTTAAGGGCTGTTCACCTGGGTCTGGTCTTCTCAACCTGGCTTCACCCACAGCAGCCCCTTGGCAACATGGAAAGCAGTGTGGAAAGGAGGAGTTTGGTATGGGAGAAGGAGAGCGCACAGACGGAGGCTGCGGTCTCAGATGCTTCAGTCCAGTGTCCCAAGGCACAAGTGTTTAGGAAGTCTCCGAGAACGTGAATGAGGTAGCAACCACGGCAAATTCTTCTCCACTTCTGAAGCAAAGAAGAGAAGACACCCTCTCTCATAAGGAGTGTCCAAAGACTCAATTGACATTGGAAGGTCAGCCGAAGAAAACGGATACTATGAAAATCCCAAAGGCCCTTGATCTAATAGACCGACTTTGCGGGTAAACAAGCCAGCATTCAGGAACCCTGGGTTTTCCACCATCTGCTCATTGGCGAATCCCTGTCCCTGCCCATTTGAATTTGGCCTCCCTCTGTCATCCCGAAAAGAGAAGAGCAGCCTCAACTGACGGGCAAAAAAGGGGTTGGTGTCCCCCTGTGCAGACAAACTTTGGGGTCGGTGGGAGGAGCCAGAGGGGACCTGAAGAACCTTCTGGGCATGCCCAATCTAAAGAGCCTCCTAGAGAAAGAAAGCTTTCAGGGGTGGAATATGAGACCTCCAGAGGCCCCCAGGCTGGGGAAGGAGAAGCTGCCTCCTGGAAAATTAACCAAAGACCCAACACAGAGATACAAGGCCACCCTGGCCCCTAGTCTCTTTTCTGGAGCAGCTATGGTCTTAGGGGATTTGGGGGAGAAGAGAATAAGCAGAGGAGAAGTCAGGGAGGGGACAGCCAAAGGGGTGAGTAGATGACCTGTGGTTCCCACTCTGGAGGTTTGAAACTATAAAAGTCTTAGGAAAGATTCAGCTGTGAGGGGTTAGGCAAAAAGTGTCCTTACAGAGAACGTGACAGGGCCATCAGGACCCCCACAGCTAAGGGTGGAAGTTGATCTCTGATGAGGGACCAGAGTGGGCAACACGGGCTAAGAACTGGGGGACTCTAGTCCCACACTCCCCCACTTTCCTGGTGCTGCCAGGCTTGGATGAGCTACATCTAGATCTCAAGAGCCCTCTCATCAGAGGTGAAGGAACCCCTTCAGCCAAGCACCCTTCCACACTGGCATGGGTGATTAATCCCATCATGCTGGTTCTCGGGAGCTCTGACTGTTTGTCTGCACTGGAGGGAGGGAGGAGAGACTTGCAGCCAAGCCCAGTGCATGCAATGCTAGGAAAAGCCATGCTGGCAGGAGGGAGGAGCATGCACATGTCTGTGTGTTTGACTTTGTATGTATGAGTTTCGGGAGCTGACGATGAAGGACAGACATGATGGATATATAACATAGTCCATAGCAGGCAATAATAGGGGCCTCCTTTGGGACGTGTGTGTGTGTGTGTATGTGTGTGTGTGTGTGTGTGTGTGTGTGTGTGTGTATGTACATGAGTGAAATGGGGAGGAAGGAGCCCAATCAGGACCAGCAACGGAGCCTCATCTATGTAAAAACAGGAGAAGCCATGTTGAGATGAGGTTCTGACGAATATATGGATGGATGCAAGTGTGCATGAATTTGTGTGTGTGTGTGTGCACGCATGTGCAGTCGTGCGCGTGCGCGCACACACACACACACACACACACACATATGTACACATCTGTGTACTGAATGACAGAGGATGGTGAGCAGGATACAACCTGCAGCATAGCCAAATAAATGTAAAAGGAGAAGCCATGTCATCAGAGGTTCTTGTATGAGTGTGTGTGCGTGCACACACACACAGGTGTGTGGGCTTGTGTGCCCTGAAGACAGCAGGGGAGGTCAGACGAGACTGCTGTGCCCTGTGGGTGGATGTGTGCTGTGCAGGAGGAGTCGTGTGAAAATGGAGTGTGTGTGTGTGTGTGTGTGTGTGTGTGTGCTTGCTCATATCCATGCATGTGCAGACGTGTACCTAAATTCCAATTCCCATCATGAGTTGAGGCAGCAGAGCAATCAGTAAGGCAGGACACCAGGGTTTGTTTGCATGCCTGTAGTAGGAGGGATCATTTGCCACAGCTTTCCTGAGGCTCCGTGGGAAAGTGCACAGGGACTTTCGGGGCTCACAACTGGTGACTCCTTTGCTGTTCGTAGTATCCTGTTGGGAGGAAAACATTCCCTTTTTCTTTTCTTTCTTTCTTTCTTTTTTTTTTTTTTAAACCAACCCTGCTGTCAAGGTTCTAATGAAACCATTCTCCAGTCTGTCCTCCTCCACTGTATTCATTAACCCCTGTCCTATGTTGTCCAGTACAGTTGTATAACACACACCCACATCCGTGTTCATATCACACATGTGCTTTTGTGCATGGCACGGCAGACGTGTCATGCTCTTCTGAGGCTATGCACACACGCAGACTGTGATGGGAAAAGGAACGGCACGTGGTGGGAAGGATGTTCATGAAGGTAACGAAGCACGAGGGTGGTGGCACTGAGTTGGTTTATAGACTCCTAGGGTTAAGAGGGGCGGCATGCTGCAGGATCTCCCCTTCCGCACGAGCCTTACATCCAGAAGTGGGGCTAATGCCTGCCCTCTGGCTGAGGCCCTGTGTTTGTCCTAGAGACCAGCCCAGTGCCAAGCACCCTGGAGACCGCTCTGCCCAGCGGAGCTGTGTCTCTCCCAGGGTAGGGATGGAAGTCAAGAAGGAGGCAGATCAAGTGGAAACCTGTCCCAACCCCCTAAGGGGTGCACAGAGCTGGGGCTGGAGCACACAGAGGCACTGAAGAACTATGGGAAACACCAAAACTGGTTTGGATGGACCTAATGGGGTATACCTAAGCAGGTGCTGGCTGGTTGTCTCTGTCTGATCCCATAGACCAGCCCTGAATGGAAGAGCACCTCATGCCACCATGTCTGGGCCTGAGCTCCATCTGTATGTACTAGCCCAGTGGAGGGGCAGCACCTACCTTGTCCAGGCCCTGGGGGCTGTTATACAGTGAGCCTCCTTCTGCAGCTACCATGACCTTCACCCAGTTTCTCTGCTATGGACAGATGATGAAACCTGAGCACTCTGGGTGCTCAGGTGGCTCCTGTCTGCAGGCGTCTTTCGAGAGGGGAAAATGAGGTGTTGGCCAGTGTGCTACACTTAGAGTCCCTGAGGTAGGAGATTGCCCCTCCTCATCCTGGACTGCGTCTCAGCGAGAAGAGCACTTCCTGGGTCCTGCCCTTGTAGCATGCAATGGGGGAGGGATGAAGATTAAATATATCCATGGGGGAGCAGAAGTCAGACTGGGCCCACAGTCCCCAAGTATTGTCTGTCCCTCCTTACCTTTCTTTCTGGTCCAGGGAGGGCTGAAGGTGGGATGCAGCTGCGGCTGCTTCATGCTGCATGAGGTCATGCCACACACACACACACTCCAGAGACATTCCCTACTGTAGGCACCAGCATCTGAACATGACAGCTCCATGGTCCACCTCTGGAATTGCCCTGCGTGTATGCCCATCTGGAAGGGCCCTCATGTCATGGACAAAGAACTGTATGGCATTAGCAACTGGAACCCACCCAGCCCAGTGGACAGATTCGAGAATTGGGCCCAGCCCTGCGGGCAGGTCTTTAAGTAAGATATATCTGGACATCCCAGGTTGTTGGGGCAGGGTGCACATCTGGAATAGGCCTAGCCACTTGCTGCAGTGGAAGGGCCCTTGCCCTCTGTCTCCATGTTCTGGAGTTGAAATTTTAGAGCTGAGGTATATGTGAAGTCACAGAACTGTTTTAGGTAGAAGGCTAATGTTCTGTACAATATATATATGAATGTAAAATATATATATGCTTATATATATATGCACAGTGTATATATGACCCACAACCCCTGTGTATACAACCCTTCCCTGCACGTCTGCACACAGTGTACAGAACCCAGCCAGTATGGGTGGGGACCCAGTGAGAGATGGGGGCTGCAGCGGAAAAGTCAGGTTTACTTATACAGCCCTCTGGAACAGGCCTTGCCAGCATCAGTGTTATAGACCATGGCAAAGAGGGCAGACTAGTGTGGAGCTGGCAGGTGAACTGGGAAAGGGGCAGCCATGGGTGAGAATCTCCGCCTGGGAGTCTCTAAGGCAGGACAGTGGGCATGTCTGGGGAGCATGGTCCTTGGTCCTTTTGGTCCTTGATCCTGAGCCAGCATCACAATCGAGCCTCAGTATCTAGTGCTAGGGAGAAGAGTGAGGAAAGGGGGGTCAGTGCCCCAGGCCCACCCTTACACCTGCCTACAGAATGGCCTGGAAGGCGTCAGGCTGCATCTGAAACATCCTAGATGTCAGAGGACCCTGGGTGGCCGAGGCCTCATGTATGCAAGTTACCCACAGCTCATGGCTAGAGTGAGTCTCTTTTGAAGAGAAAGGCCCGAGGGCACTGCTGACATGCCCATTCAGCACCCTGATAACCCAGTTATGGATCTGGCTCTCATTCTCCTGCCTTCTAGAATAATGGTCCTCAAATCACCCCATAGTTTTCTGTTGTACTTTTCTAGGCCAAAATTCTGAGGCCTCCCAGTGGAAGGAAGAACTATAGATTCAGTTAGAGGGTAGCCAAGAGGCTGCCCTGTTCATTCTGACACAGTACAAGATGTGAGGGAATTATCAAGGAACCAGAGAGACGGGAGATGAGAGATTCAAGAAGGTGGCGCCTGACCTTGCACAGCCCCTTACTGTCTGCCGGTCCTTCTCTCTGTTGCTTCTTCCAAAAGAGGGCAGCTGGCAGCGAGCCCTTGACAGGCAGGCCACAGACCTCTGTCCCTGCCTCACCTGGATCTGTCTATTGCCAGTAATTTGAGGCCTTCAGCCCCTTCCTGGGTCCAAGCATCGGCGCTAGAGTGTGCTGGGGAGAGGAGCCTTGGGTTTTGCTTCTGTGTGGTCTGCAGCCTGCCCTCTGCTTCAGCCCCAGCCCTCAGGCCACCTGCACTTAAAGGCCAGGCCCGCTCCTGCAGCCATGGCCAAGCGCATCTAAATCCAGCCGCTGAGGAGGGTCCTGACCTGGCTCTATAGAGACCAGAGGCTCCAGGAGCCCTCACGCCACTGTGCTCTGAAACCCCAGCCCATCCCTGCCTGGGCTGACTTCCTGGCTGGGCCTCCGTGGTGGGGACCTCAGCTCCCAACTCCTGGGCTGAGCCCCCAGACAGCACCATGGGACTCCCAAGAGCCCTGGCCTGTCCCACTACCCAGACCAGAGTGCCTGGACGCCCCCCCACCCCACTCCCACTCAACAAGGTTCCCACACACTGGTCTCTGGGCCATTCAGGGGGTGCCCTTTGTGGACATGCAGAATTTCTATGAATATAGTTTTTTGTAAACATTTTGTAACAATTTGGGTTTCATAGTAACTGTGTTACTTGCCAATCATTCTAAGCTGATGTAAATAAATTTCCAAACAAATCTGATTATTTTCCTTTTTAAGACACTGTGATATATCAAAAGTGCACAGTTTGCTGTATGAAGTAATATGGTTTTAAATTTTAAATAAATGTTTTTAGAAAATGGGTTCCTCCTGAGGTATGTTTTCTGTTCTTCATCTCCCTTCAGAACCAGAGGTCACAGGCAGTTCATGCTGGCCATCTTCCTCCCAGGAATGACAGTTTACTGGGAAGGAGATCCTGTGCTGAGCAGGTAGCTATTTCCAGCCCAGGCTCCTGGTTCCATTTCAGACATCAAGGCCACAATGTCACCTGGCTGATCTCTGTCTTCCTCTGTCTTGGGTGTGTGCCTCTACAGCTCACCATCGTCACAGGTTCTAAAGGAGCTGCTGTATCCCTAGGTGACCCTGTCCCTTTGGTCATAGTTAATGAGGTCAGATGAACATGTAACAAGAGGTTTGCTAGTCACATCTCACCTGAGCTATTCTCCGCTGGGAGGGAGAAGACCCTGTAGGTTACTCTCTGGGGAATGGAAATGCGATGTACAAGTTCAGAGTGATTGTTTTAAGCAGGAAGAATTGGATGTCAGAGGAAGAGATGAGAAGCAAGGCCAGCGGGTGGGGGCGGGGGTGGCAGGAATGGTTCCCAAGACAGTACAGAGCTGGTCCAGGTGAAGACCCATCTCCTTCCTCTAAACCTGGCACAAGAGCTTGGAGGGAGAGACACAGGAGTCACAATCCAGGCTTCTAGAAGTCTCAATTAAAAAGATGCTACCATCACAACCCTGTTATAATTGCATCTCACTGTCCAGGAAGCTGGAGGTGGGTAGTGGATGGATGCTGATAACACTCTCAGGTTCTCAGGACAACACACTCCAGATGGGAGCGAGAAGGGGGTGTCTGCACCCCCTCTGCCTCTCAGAATCACACAGATAGATTGCTTAGAGACTGAGTTCCCTCAGAACCCTCCACATTGCTCTATGACGTGATCAGAAAACAGCCAATGTGTGCTGAGGGTTTCTCACCGGGCAGGCCTGCCCTAAACTCTCCGAATGGGCAGGCTCGTGTTAAGCATTCAAGCCTGTGTAATTGTAATTCCCAGGAGAGTGGCTATGATTGAAGCAGTTGGCTCAGGTGGCCACTTGTGGTCCCAGCATCTATACCCTAAGGAAAGAGAGAAGTCACTAAGTATAGTCATGAGACATAGGCTCATAATTTTAGAGGGACTGGAAGATCTGGAGAATCCCAGAGGCTCTGTGGACTGGCAACATCCTGAAAAATTGGCCCTCCTGTTCCATGACGGGCAAGGGTCAGGCAAGACCCCAACAATCTCAGTGGAAGGAGAAGCACCCGTTACCCTATGGACTACAGTGCCAGAGGAACTTTTGTTAAACCTGGAGCTACAGCCAGGCAAGGAGGTACAGAAAGATCCTGAATCGAAGGATGTCTGTCCATCATCGGGAGACGTCCTGGGGGTGAGCATACCAGGCTTCGAGGACTCCAGGTCCAGCAGAGAGTGCGGAGAAAGGAGGCCGTGGTAGGGGTAAGGGAGAGCAGTGACTACTCATCCATCCATTGAAGACTTTAACGTTCCATGCAAGAGTTCTAGTCCTACTGCAGGTGTGACCTTGAACAAACAGCTGAGTACCCTCAGTTCAGTTTCCTCATCCGTGAAACGCATGATTATAAGGACTGTCCACTTGGAGTGACGGTGTAAACTGCTTGTCACAGGCCCATCCTGTCGGAAGCCAACAATATACGAACCTTCTTCTCTTCGACCATCTCCCAAGGCAGCCAGGACAGATGGCATGGACTCGGAGTGAGGTATGAGTCTCAAATCCTCCCGCCCCTGCCTTGATTTTCGCAGGTGACTGCAAAACTCACAGCTGTGGGTGGTTCTTCTGTGGAATGCCCACTTTGCTGCCTTGGGGAGCTCACACTGACAGGAAACAAAAGATTCAAAAGCAGAGTTGAGAGTGAGCTGTGAGAGGGTTGTTCTCACAGGGCCTTTCTGACCCTCAGCCGGCCAGGTTCCTTGCTTCTGTCCCCTGTGAATGCCCAGGAGCAAGCCAAGGAGAGCAAGTCAAGGCTGGGCCACTGGGACTACAAGCTGGCCTGGATCCTGCCCGCAGGGCCTTAATGGTTCTTCCTCAGAAAACAGAGGCTGAGTATTTAAGAAGCATCTGTCATTATGGAAACAAAGTTGCCAGGCCATTTTTTTCTTTTCCTATTTTTACTGCGGGTTCATTATCTTATGCAAATGAGGCCGCTGATGAGGCCTTTCTGCTGGGTGGCCCATGCTGGGACCAGCTCCACCAAAGGGATTTATTGTCTGCCTCAACTCCAGACACAGGATCCAGGATGTGAAGACCCACAGAGATGGCTTCCGGAGCAGCAATCCCAACCTGAAAGAAGCCTTGCTCTGTACCCAAAGCAAGGCCCTGGACAGTTCCTGGCATGTGGAGATCCTTAACCTACAAAGTCCCAACTGTCAGTCCCACAGGATTCTGAGATAGCTCAGACTCAGTGGTATCCAGAGCCTAGCAGACTGAGTAGATATCCCCAACACAATACGAGGAAGACAAAATACCATGAGAAAGGTGCACTGTGAACCTGTCTCTGGGACAAGGCCTTGGGCAGCCAGCATAGACCATGTGACTTAAGAGTTCCCAACTCGAGGGCAAGAGAATTGGGGTGTGCAGCCACCAAGGTCCTTACCGTCTTCGGCTGGCCCCCAGAGCCCGCCAATCCCAAATACTTGTGGCATACCATTAGGTGGCAAGGGAACACCCTGAACCAGGACAACGCCTCAGGAAGGGCATGGCTGCAGGAACTGTAAGCACAGGAGATGTGTGCTGACGGCGTCTGCTGTGGGGTCATTATATTGATGAAGAAACTGAGGCTCAGAGAGACCAGTAACATGCCCGAGTCTGGGGAACAGGTTCAGAGACTAACTCAGGATTCTCTGCCTCCCCAAATCCAACGGCCCATAGCACCTCACCCCCTTTTAGCCTCCCTGCTGCTCACAGCTCAAGCATCAGGTCCCTTGCCTAGCCCTCCCCCACTCCTGCAGTGACTGGCTCTAGGCTGTCTCCCGGGCCATCTTTTCAGTAATAAACATGTTGACAAAGCACACATTCTCCCCAGGGAGCCCAGCAGCTTCCACGTGCAGAGAACATTTTCTTCCAGAGACTATGAGCCTCTATTGGGTCCCCAAGCCTCCAGCCCTGACTCTCACTTCCTTGTGAGGACCAGCTTCCTCTGTGTATTCAATGACGTTTTCTACCCCTCATAACACAGCTGAGCCAGGCTAAATTTATAACGGAAAGGGGCTTATTGGTCTCACAGTTTGAAAGTTTAGGCATGGTGGCTGTATTGGTGCCTCACCGGGCTTCGGTGAGGGCCGTTTAGCTACATGACGTCATGGCCAATGGCATCGGCAGGAATGGGGGTGGGGCAGCAAGGAGTCACATTGAGCACCAAGGCACGGAGCTCTTACAACAGTCCACCCATAGGAACTTCCCAGGGGTACAACCCCAAATGACCTACAACTTATCTTTTAAAGGCTCCACCCCCAACATAGCCACCAAAACCCTGACTCCCAACACATGACCCTTTTAAAACACATTCAAGCCATAGCACCCTTCTTTGCTACAACTCAGTCTCTAAACTGATAACTCATATCCTGGAACAGGAACACAGGCAAGTATTTCCCAAGAGCCTTCTAAGCACTGCACCCTGGGTGGACACATTCCTCTGCTGGCAGCTCAGACCCTCGGCACATTTCCCAGAGGCTGGGCAATGGTGAAATGAAAGATAGGAAAAAACAGAAGTTTCCCGATCCTGAAGCTGAGGGTGGAGGAGGAGATTACAGCAGTCCCAAGACACAATGTCACCAGCTCTGCGCCCTCCGCATGACCTAGACTTCTAGCCCTGAAGGTCCAGGGACACTCAGAATGCCCTCCTGTCTGAGGACAGATCTAAGAGCTCTTAGTGCCTGACGCTATAGAGGGAGGACTTGTCATGGAGGATAATAATAAATTAATGTTGTGGCCACTAGTTGAGGCCCCTGCATGCCACCACTCACGAGATTTTCACATCACTCTGAGCTTTGGGATCCCATCCCCATACTGCAGATGTACAAAGTGCGAGAGAAGAATCTCCCACAATAAGAAGGGGACCTCCAGTCCGAGGCCTCTATTTTGTAGATGTGGCGAAGGAAAAGCTAAATGAACAAAGGAATGAATTGGAAAGCAGTCCCCAGCAAGGCTGTTTAGATACCATACAGAGGAGGGGGAAAAAAATCCAAACTTGATTAGGCCCAAAAATGCGAATTACTAATTACAGTCACTCACAGGAACGACCTACCATTTATGCCTAATTGCAGTGCAACCCAATAACAATTATGCACATCAATAAATGTGTCAGATTAACTTGGTTGCAAGTTTTATTTGATCACTGACACTAAACCCCATTTACTGGTTGTTACAACTTGGGTGGCTGTGGCCACCCTGCCTGGTCCTGCCGGTCATTTCCAGCTCACCGAGAAGGACACTGAGGCTGGAAAGGAAGTAGAAGGTGAAAGAGGAAGGAAATGGCTCCTTCTTTCTCTACCGAAGCCGGTTGGGTCTGGCAAGCTCTGAGAGAGCGGTTCAGCAGGGGGTCTTTGCAGGGTGTGCAGACCGCATCCCAGGCCTCCCCTCCCTTCCTCGATGCCAAAGGCAGCTTCCTAATTAGAACATCCATAACCCTCAGCATCTGCTCCAAGAGAATTCAGCTGCTGCTCCGAGACGGAGAAGTCCATTAACTTTATTGCACAGAACGTCAGACGTGCTTCTAGACAGAGCATCACTGCCAAGTGAGATAAACTACCCGGACTTGCCAGAGGGATGGGCCTCAGCTGGGTCCTCGGGACTCTCCTTTCACTGTCCAATGCCCTAGGTAGTCATATCATGCTACCCTGGGAGGAGGGAGCCAGGAAAATGGTGACTTCCAAACACAGGTGCAGCCCAAGCACCCAGCCATCACTGCACAAACCCGCAGTCTGCTGGATGTCAGCCCCAGACAGCTCCATCTGACTCCCAGAATGCACCGGGCTGCCACCCAGAGCCAGGCAGCTCGTTCTACCTCAGCAGACATTGGAAGAGCCCTTGTCACCAGAAGCAGAAGAGCAGAGCGGCTCCGAGTGGCACTTGGAAGCAGATACCCCTGTGACTATGCAAAATTGAGGATCATCCTGAGCCTGGCCCATAAAACGGGCCAGCGCCCACCTCTAAAACGAGGTATGCCTGGAACTTTTAGTGCAATGTCTGGCGCATGCGGAGTGGAGCTCTGTAAATGAGAGCAGTTCCTTCCCTGTCCCCGTGTGGTGGTAACCGAAAGAAAGGAGAGACAGCCACTTACAGGGACGAAAGCAAGCGCCACTGTAGAGTCAGACAGCCTCGCTTACAATCCCAGCTCTACCATGTGACTTCATCCCCTAGGTCTTCAGCTTCCTCATCTGTAAAATGGAGTTGGTGTCCCCTGGCCGCTCTTCCTCACAGGCAAATCAAGAAGATGGAGAAACACTTGGAGACCACCCAAGGGGTCCTCTGGCGAGAAGCCTTCCCGCTCCAGTTACTAAGGCTGGCATTCTTAATGTCTAATATTCCCCAGGATGTGCCAGGCCCGTGTTAGTTGCGCCATTCCCAGCTCTCCAGCCTGGAATCCATCTCTCTGTGAACACCCCACACACTGGGCCTCCCACCTACTCCTGGGTGGCCCAGATCCTGGCAGGAAGCAGCCACCAACTCCTAGTCCTGATGGATGACTCCCCCAGTGGGCCTCCCAGCCTCCCTTCTCAGACTCAGATTCCTTCTTAATATGAATAATTAGCAGAAACACTCAGAGGGGGAGACAGCAGCCATAGCAATCGACCCCAGTGATTTCCGAGCCTCGGGGAGAGCCCAATTTTGCTCCAATCCGGGTGCTGTAAATTCCCATCAAGCTAAGAAAATATAGTGCAATTTAGAAACACTGATACGGCAATAAAACACAGATCTCCAGCAAATGGAATTCGGCAACATCTAAAAATGGAGCCATACATTACTGGGCCTGTGACTCCCTCCGGGGACGTGGTGCTGGGAGAGGCTGGGGGAACTTCATGCTCAAGTGGATCTTTCTTTTCTGGATGATGGCAGGGCCACCCACAGATGGCCCCTGCTTCCCCTCAGGCAGGACCTCTCTCTGGATTCAGCAATGGGTCCCAGAAGGGTCTCCTCAGAGGGAGAGGACCTAAGGCTCCTCTTGTCACCAGTGGCTGATGCAGGAGCATTCACAGAGTGGGACGGCCGGGGGAACTCACCAGGAGTCCTCACAAGTAGCTCTCCAGGGAAATGTGATTGTTTCGTTTATCAAATGAAGACACACAGCCAAGACTTGCTCAAGGTCACCGTGGGAGAACTGGCTAAATCTGGAATTGAACATGTTTCTGTCTGCCTATCTTACCCAACTTGGGACCCAGCCCTTGGATTAGCAAAAATCAAAACCAAGCCCAGAAGCACGGCTGTGTTCTGGGCCAGCAGCAGTCCTGGGGGTATAGCAAGTACCACAGTGGGTGGGGTCCTGCTGAACTGTGGAGAGGGGGAGGCTTTGGAATGGATGAGGAAGACCAGCCATGCTGGTTGGGGGAAGTATTTGCTCTCTCTCTGGTCCTCTCCTTCTCCCCCTTATCATCTTCTGTTTCCTCGTGTGCCCTCTCTGCACCATTCTTTCACACACATGCACATTTGTGCCCACACATACCTGTGCCATGCGGTCCCAGCTTCACACCTATGCCCCGCTGTGTCCTCCACCCTCGTAACAACTCCACGGAGCAGCGACTCATCATGTGCCTGAAGCCCTTGATTCTCCCTTCTTCCTTGAACTAAACACAGCTCATGGACTCTACTCAGGTTTGGAACACTTATGGACAGCTTCCATGTACTCATGGATACCTGGAGCCTAATGGGGCAGAAAAGCCAACAGGCTGGAATTGGTGCAATTAACAGTGACTGTTCTGGAGTCCGGCTGACCTGGGCTTCAGTTCCAGCTCTACTACAGACTGGTTGTGTGACAGCTTGTGGGAAGTTGCTCCAAGGACTTGGGAGATGGTGTGTGATGAGCATTTAAGCACAATATAGTCATTCCTGGAGTCCATGGCTATTGCTTCCAGAACTTTTCCAGTACAGCCTGCAGATGCCCAAGTCCCTCATGTGAAGTGGCAGAGCATCTGTACAGAATTGGCACAAACCCTCTCTTGGCTTTAATTCATCTTGACATAACTTATAATATCTAATACATTATGCAAATTCTATGTCAATAATCATGATATTGTATTGCCTGGGGAACCATCTACATGTTAGGTTCAGACACAATTGTTTTCTAATTTTTCAATCTGTAATTGGGTAAACCCATGGGTGGGGAGAGTTGGCTGAACCTGGCACATGATAGGTGATTAATAAACAGTAATTGCATTAATTGGGATAGGGTAAGCTATGCTGAGACCACCGGTCCCTCTAGTGGTTTAACGTAGACATCTTTCTTTCTTGCATGGATTTATCCTTCTGTGCCCTATTGTGAAGAGCAGCCACGGCAGGTTTGGAGAGCTAAGGCAATCTTGTGTCTCCACCATCTCGACGGGGAGCCTTCTTCATCATTTCCTAACTAGAGCTGGAGTAAATGTGCTGAAGAGCCATGCTTCTTTCTGCCTCTGCCTAGCCCTTCCACCTAGGCCGCGGAGACAAGAGCTGTCTATACCGCCAGGTAGCACCAGGTAAGTATCTCCCACACATCCAGGAGGGATAAGAGGCTGGCCACAGATGGGCCTCGGTGGACTCTCCCTGCGTGCTCACTGGCATAGGCCGTTCACGCACCTCTCTGAGATCCGCAGCCAGCTCTCAGCCTGACTCAGGTTCCCTCACTCCTCCCTTTCCTTCTGTCCTGTGTTCTCCCAAAGTG
The DNA here is from genome assembly GCA_902168425.1 of Peromyscus attwateri. NCBI lineage: Eukaryota > Metazoa > Chordata > Mammalia > Rodentia > Cricetidae > Peromyscus > Peromyscus attwateri. Next base: position 39,931 of record CABHPP010143610.1, read on the forward strand.
CAGCAGAGAAAATAACCTATGCTGGCCTCCAAGAGATGCTGCATTCAGAGGGGAGCTATTACTGAAGCCTCCCCTTTGGCTCCTGTCCTGTGACTGAAGGGACTGTCATCAATTTGGTGACACCCCAGCAGGTAGGCCTCCAGTATCTGACTGTAGTATAGCCTCTGAGAGTTGGGGACAAACATCTGTCATCACCAGAAGGATGCACATGGAGGAGGTGTTGGCCAAGACCTCATAGGATGTAGATCTCTCCCCATTGAGATGCCCCCCCCCATGAACTTCAGCTTGGGTAGTTGATGCTCCTGGTGACTGTATAAAGACTCAATGGGTACAGGGCAGACCAGAAACCAAGAAGGAGGGGCTTCCTGTGAGGAGGGTGTGTGCCATGGAACCTCAGCCCACAGGTGAGCCAGCATCTGGCAGTTAAGAGCTGTGCACTCTTGGACCAACAGCACAATCTCTCTGAGATCCTTTAATGAAGAAGTCTTGTGAGCTGGTGATGTGCACACCCATTTGCTTTGACTCACAGTTCATTAGCCTGGGGAAGAGGAGGGAGAATACCATTCCAGAGGTGCAGAACCACCATAGTAGGCTGGGTTGCCCCCTTCCCAAACCTGATCCCTTCAACAGCACACTTACCCCTCTACTGCTCTGGGGTGTGGGCTAGCCAGGATTCCCAGCAGTCCCCTCACAGGCACATTTGTCCCCATGAGATTTTACTTCCCTTTCCCCATCTGCGTTGTTGAAGGAGGCTCAGCCAGTTGCTTAGGAGGTAGCCTTAGGAAGGCTCCTGTTTCCTGAGATGAGGTGCTGTGGGCTCTTCATTCTAGAGCAGTGGTTCCCAGCCTTCCTAATGCTGCGACCCTTTAATACAGTTCCTTGTGTTATGGTGACCCCCCCCCCAACCACAAAATTACTTTGTTGCTACTTCATAACTGTAATTTTGCTATTGTTGTGAATCCTAATGTAAACATTCCTGTTTTCCGATGGTTTTAGGCTGCCCCGTTAAAGGGTCATTCCACCCCTCCCCCCAAAGGGTCACAACCCACAGGTTGAGAACCACTGTTCTAGAGCCTGATGAGTAGAGTCAGTCTGTAGCTACTCCTGCTGTAACTTGCTCCTTGCCTAGCTTCTGGATCAGCCTCTTGGGGTTCCCCCAACCTCTTCTTCCTGAGAGCCCTCCCCCAAGCACGACATCTACCCTGCCCCATCTCAGGCTCATCATGTGGCATCTAGAGAATAGAATGGGACTCCAAGAATGGGTACAGAGACTCACAGGTGACCCTAAATTCCAGTCATGACTCAAGGCTGGACTTGTTGAGCAA